>JAQZBX010001403.1:47066-83689 GCA_029593785.1 Cabassous unicinctus | reverse complement strand
TTTGTTTTTTGTGTGTCATTTCGAAGACTAGATGTCAACATGGGCATGGGATTACTTTCCAGGTAGATCATCACTTGGACTATTTTACATGATCTTCAATATGACAAGTGAAAAATGTTATTTTTGTAGCCATATCTTTAGGAAGGCGATTTACTGCTTTTATCAAAAGGGAAACTAAGCCTTTGTAAATAATGATTTTCTTAGTACTTTTAAATTCTATAGACATCTTAACAATTGTTGTGTGTGACCATAAAAATTAATTCTGAAATAATTGGATGTATTTTAGAATTCTATTGCTATATGTTACCAGTTTTGAAAAAAATCTTGGAATTCCTAATTTCCAAAGGTGGTTAAAATCCTTTAAAATATTTTTAAAGAACTTAGAAATCTGATTAAAAAACAAAACATAGCAGTGAGATTTATTGACAGAAATATGAAAGAAATAACATACAGTAAAATGCTCTATGAGGTGTTTATCTCATGTTAGTTGAATATAATATTTTCTACTAAGTTTTTTCTATTAAAAATGTTATAATTGTTATTTTGAAGATGGTCTTAATAAAATATTGACATGTGTACTTTCCAACTGCTTTATTAAAAATGACTTCATAATAATTGCCAAATCCAATGGATACTTTCAGTTTTCATCTTCTTTGACCTTTCTTTAGCATTTAACACTAATACCACCTCTGCTTATGGTGAAAATCACCCTTTACTTTAGCTTCTGTACCATCACGTATGGTTGATTTTTCTCTGGATTCTCTGAAGTCCTTTACAAAGGTTGTTTTCCCAAAGAATCTTTTCTTCTACCCATACTTTAAATAGTGCTCTTTCCTAGAATACCATTCCAAAGTTGCTATATTTAAAAATCGATAAATCTAATATATTTTTACTGTAAGAGTAATTGACTTTGATTTAAAAGAAACAACTGTGCGATTCTGTTTAGTCAACTATAGTCCTGATACTCTTCCAAAACCCAATCCTTAAAATAAATTATTGTAGGCACCGGAGAACATATGGTAGAAATTGTCACTGTACATAAAAGATAACAGATCTTACAATGATGAAAGACAATGAAAAAATTTTTTATTTTTATTTTTTAATTTTCTCATTTTTAGTTTACTTTTAATTTTTTATTTTTGTATTCTATTTGTATTATTATTTTATTTTCTTGTTTTTCTTATTTGTTTTTTTTTATTTTGCTTTGTTTTGGGGGAGGTTTGGATCACAGAGGTGTCACAACTGTGATGGGAGAATCACTGGTGTGGGGTGTCAGTGATGGGGGGATGTGTGGGGAGGGGTGCACCTGGGTCATGCCTCTATGGCATATGAATATGTTTAAATGGTTATGGGGCCTTGTCTTCGTGGATAGAGACCCACATAATAACCAAAAGAGTATTGAATTCCCATCCTGGGAAGTCCTGCTACATTCTCTTGTAAAGCAACAAGAATCCCCCGAGTACATGGGCCATGCCTAGCAAAAGAGGACAGACCATTATTCCAGGCTCTTGATATTGATGGTTGTACTTATGAACCTTGATCTTGTGAAATTAAAACATAGCCTAGTATTATTTATTGCCAAAGAGTTACCTCCTGAAAGCCTCCTTGTTGCTCATGTGGCCTCTCTCTAAGCCAAACTCACCATATAAATGTACTACCTTACCCCCCTGTGTGGGCCATGAGTCCCGGGGATGAGCCTCCCTGGCACCAAAGGATTATTACCAAGCACCAACTAGTGATGCATTTGACAAAAGACCTTGACCAAAAGGGGGAAATATCAAATACAAATGAGTTTTATGGCTAAGAGATTTCAAAGTGAGTCCAGAGATTACACTTATGCATGTCTCAACAGGATCCCATTGACTGCCACAGTAAACAGTGCCTCAAACAGCAGGGCTCCTGAGGGCTCTAGAGACATCTGACAGGGCAGACAATCTCTGGAATTCAGCACCCTGTTTTTGGACCTTACTTTAGAATATATGTTCCCCAATATCACAGAATTGGGGAATCATTTATAATTTCCATACACATGGCTCTTCTGCCCCTTTTATTTGAACCTATAATTAGCACTACACTCATTAAATATATGTCCCAGAGACTAAAATTTTCAGTCTGTTCATATGCCGATTGAGCCCTGAATCTGAACAGAGTTGCAACACCTATTCTCCAGTTCTTTCGACTCACCCAGGACAACTAACAAAAGGATGATGATGGACAACACCCATCCCCAAAAACAGAGAGTATCTACAACAGCAAGTAAGACAATTCCAGCCATCTGCCCCATGGGTTGTAAGCCCCCTCTCAATCAGAAACAGATTGGGCATCACCATCCCAAATCCTCAAGATTAAGGAATGAACAAACATAAGACAGTAATGCAACTATGGACTAAAGCAGACTTATTATTATTCTAGCAGTGGAAGAACTTAAATCATTGGTATAAAGGTAGTGGCCACCAGAGGTTCTGAGGGGAGGGACATGGAAGAATAGTTATAACATGGGACATTTTTGAGACATTGGAATTGTCCTACATACAGTGATGGATACAGACCATTCTACATTTAGTCAAAACCTATAAAATTGTTCAGTGCAAAATGTAAACTATAATGTGAACTATATAGACCATGGTTAGCAGCAATGCTTCGATATGTGTTCATCATTTGTAACAAATGTACCACCCTAATGAAAGATGTTGTTAATGGGAGAAAGTGTGGGAGCGGGAGGCAGTGGGGTAAAAGGGATTCCCCTATATTTTTGATGTAACATTTATGTAATCTAAAGCTTATTTAAAAATAAAAAAAGATAAATACTTATTGAGAGCAGTTTTCTATTTCTCCTTGTAAATGTTTCAATGCATATGCAAATATATATCAAATGTACTGTGTAGGTCTAAAAATTTTTTCTCCCCCACTTTCTGTTTTCATTTACTGTATTTTGAGCATAATTTTGTATCAGTGCATTGGCTGTTAACCATTCTCTTTTCACTTTTGACATGCCAGGGATTTAATACAAATTATTGTTATGTAGTTTCCTCAAGGATTGATGGTATAATAAGGTTTCATTTCCATTGCTGTTATGATATTCTACTTTAAATTAGCATTAACCTTAGTCTCTTCCAATCATTCTTCATCATTTCTTTAATTCTACACATAAAGACAATATTTTGTGTATCTAACATCCTTTTTGGATCCATTTTTCCATTCATCAGAGCATGTTCTTGTGTAATTATTGAAAAGTGTCTGCGTTTTGTCAACTCTCAGATTTCTTATATATGAAAATGTGTTTATATTTTTCCTCACAGGTGAATATTTTTTTGGTTGAGTACAGATTTCTGTACTGAAAATCTTTTGCTCATAAATTGATTGAAGTATGACTCCATTGTCTTTTAGAATAACTTGCTAATGAAAAGTGTGGTTCTCAACTTTTTATATACTGAATATGTTTGCTCTCTCTCTCTCTTTCTCTCCCCCTCCTCCCTTTTCCGCAACTCCCCACCCCATGAGAGTGTCTAGGATTTTTCTCTTTACTTTTGGTATATAAATTTTAACCAAATTTTTTTTGTGTAGGTATTTCTAAATTAATCTTTGTTAGCAATTAGTGGGCCTTAAAATCTGAAGATTTTAGCTTTTCTTCAGCTTGAAGCAATCCTGCTGTTATGCGCTTACAGTCTTCTGTTCACTCTGCTCTCTCCTCTACTCTTACCTGATGTTGGATGTCAAAGCCCTACATTTAGCCTCCATATCACACTCTGGATATGTGAAATGGGCTCTGCTAGAATGTCTCAGCTCAATCTTCTAGGTATCTCATTCACTTTTCAGCTGATCTTCTTGTTACTCAACCCAATTTAAGATTTTATTTTTTAATATATTCTTTTTTAATTTCCATGTTTTGCAAGGAAAAAAAAGTCATGTCAGTGTTTTTTTTATGTATGCTGTATTCATTCTTATTATTTTGAGGATATTTATTGTGCTTATAAAGTCTTATTTTTTTTTCCCTATTAACTTTTGTTTTCTAACATGTTGTGCTTGGTGTCTTTTTCCCATAAAGTTGGTATTTCTCCAATATTTCATGATCCCATGTCTATGTTATTTAGTATTTGGGATCAGCTCTTTCTCTGTCAGTTTCTCCTATTCACTTTTGCCACCCTGTCCTGATTGAGGAGGGCCAGTGTGAGCTACTGGATGAAATATGCCATGAGTTTGTTTCCCAGGTGGAGGGGCCAGGTTGTCAGGACCCAGGGTCTACCCTACTTTGCTTTAGATTGGGCACAATATGCCATTATTAAATGAGACCAAGTGGGAGAGAGTGGAGAGGCCAAATATTCTGGCTTCTCCTAGTGCATCTCCCTATTTAATCAACCCGATTTGTCCAGTGACCCTCTTGCACTTTGCACTGAGTTGCTTGGAGTTTCCTGAGTTCTTTCTATATATAACTGTTTTATCTGACATGCATTTTAGATTGTGGTTTCCTCCAGGTTTGTTTCTATGTAAAGCTGTGCCTGTCTGCTGTTCATTTTTCAGTGATTTTTTTTTTTTCAAAATTGTGACCAGATTAACTGTAGTTTTAAAAAAAAAATTTAACACTGCTATAGTTATTTGTTTTTGTAAGGTCTTATCTTTATTTCTTGGAATTATGTGTGAAAAAATGAGGTGGATATCCACTTGTCCTGCCATCTTGATCCCCAGACTCTTCTTATTCTAAAGTTCACCCATTTAATCATCACTGATGACTTGTAAATCTCTTTCTCAGTCGTTACTGTCTCCTGAGGTGCAAGCTCACACGTCCAGCTGACTGATTACTGTGCATCCTCACTTCTGTGTCCCACAGACACCTAAACTTAACTCAGAAAAGTGAACTTCATCCAATTCCTCCAAGCCCCATCAAATAAAAAAAAAATCATTTCTCCTCTTTTGCTTGCTTGTATTCTACTGGAAACATCATAGTCATCCAAATCTAAAAACTTGGAAGTATCCTTGTTTTCTCCTTCTCTTTTATTATCCATTTAAAGCAAAAGAAGTATTTATAATTCCTAAATATTCATCCTGCTACATTTCTACTGCCATTGCAGTCATCTCCTTGATTCTGTTTTTTTTTTTTTTTCATTGTTATTAGAGTTATCTTTGTAAAATAAATTTAATTATTTTATTCCCTTCATCTAAAACTTCCAAGGCTCTGCCTTGTATGCTTCAGGAGCGGCAAACTCAGATGCCTCCAGGAGCAAGTAATGTAAATAAATGAAGAGATCTGTGTATTTAAACAATAACAACAACAGCACACAGACACAAAAACAAGGCAGAAAGTGGATAGAGATTTTTTAAAACAAAGAAAAAAAAAGCATGTCCCAGCTAAAAAACACTATTTCCACTTAGCCTCAGCTGTTTGCTGTGCAGCTATGAAAGCTTTGTGTTCATTTGTTCATTCACTACATGTCGATATAGTGACAGTCACTGTTCTAGGTTCTTGAGATAAGGCAGTAAATTAAACAAAGATACCTCCTCTCCTTAAGCTAACACTAGATCTGAGGGTCTGCGCACTTATGAAGTCACATGAAAGCTAACAATATTTAGTATTACTAGATGTTAAATTTTTTTAAAAAGCCAGAATTTGAGGTTTTTCTGTAAAATCCCATTTTCTAAAACATTGACTTAAAATTTTTAAAGAAATTTGAGTCTGTTAAAATGATGCCAACCTGTTTGCAGCATTGGCCAAAAAATAATATTCTACTATCTTGCTTAGAAATACCAAAGCCTGCTCACCTACACCTGTTCTTCCAGCTTGATCTTTCTATATTTCTCTGTTTCCCATCCTCTGTTCACAGTGTAACATGTCTGGCCCCTTCCTTCTTGTATTACATCCCATGTATTGAACTTCTGCCTCGGCTGCATTTCCAGTTCCCTCCCTTTTCACCCCTGATCAATCAGTACTCATTGACAGCCCAAATGTCAAATGCTTTGTAAACTGACCCTAATCTCACATATAGAATTACCCTTACTCTGCCAATGTTCCACAGTATTTCCCACACACTCTCATTAGAGTGCTTACCAGTGTGTTTTATGGACCCTGAACCCAAAGAAGCTATAGTTTCATCTTTGTATCCTGAGAACCTAGCATAGCACTTTGCATGAAGTCATTGCTTAATAAATACTTGTAGAATGATTGACCAGGCCTGAAATCTGGCTCTCTTCAAACCAGCAGTGGTGGTAACCACATCAGATAGTTTTACCTACCAAGCACAGAACAAACAGAGACTATGAATGGAAGCTTTGTGTCACAAGTAAGCAATTTTAATATGAAACTACCTTTTGGATAAAAATGGTAATTATCAACTGTTTTATCATTTATATCTCAAATTTAGCTGCCTAGGTCTGCTCTACCCAACGCTGCTAGCACCCCAGTACCACCTGACCCCAATCCCGCCATCACCACCACACACATGCATCAAAACTCCTGAAATGGTTATACTGGCTGACTTTTTATTTTGTAATGTATAACCCTGGATCTGTAATATGATATGGCAAAAGCATTCTCTGTCCTTTGTATGTGGCTTTTCTTATTTATTGTGTTCAAATCCCCAAGGTTATGTTAAAAGGTAGTTGTGGGGGTAGGTGGGGGTATGGGATAGAGGGCAAAGATGAAGGACAAACTTGATTGAGTTCCAGCAATGTTTTAAGTACTGTCTTGTGCCATCCAATTTTCCATTCTTAAAACATGCCTGTGAGGTAGGTATCCTCAGATTACAGACCAGAAAGTGAGCCTGAATCAGGTTAAGGTTCATGAATAAAGAGAGTTCTGGATACTCCCTTAGGGTAGGGTTTATGAGTAAAATCAGTTTGCTATATACTTTGTCATTTTCTAATATTTTTTACTGTAAATTCAATTCTATACAAAATATGTTAATTTTAGTTGTTTGGTGTCTGCTGAATTTAGTCTTTTTGTTTTTAATCCACTGGTGAATATCAACTGTTTGAGACTTCCCTTTTATTAAAAAAAAAAAAAAAAAAGTATTGCAGGGTCCTCTTCAGTATTCTGAAATGCAATTCATAGAAACGATCAACCACATATATGCACAATTGTTTAAAAAATAAATATAATGACCCCATAAATGTTCATGCACAATTACTCTTGAAAAATAAAAGGAAGAAATCAGATATTTGTGTCTTTTGAGTAAACTCATTGTTAAGGTGACACTATGTAGATCTAAGCTAATATGTCTGTGTTTAATTTCTTCAGTTGTGACACAAATACCATGAGCAGTGTTGGTGTTAGTGACATGTTTTTTCCCAAATGGTGAATAACTCTTGGTAAAGATTGAAGGTAAAAGACTTCCCCCAATTTATTTGGTAGTTGAATTTCTGGAAAATTTCAGTTAAACTAAAACTGTGCAAAACATATTTGTGTTTATATTTGAAGCTATGTTAGGGTCCAGGCTCAGGTGTATGATAAGAATTTTCACCTACATGAACGATGTCCAATGAGATATTTGTAAGGCATGGCATACGTGGGGCAAGCATTCATCTTTGGGAGTTTGCAAAGCTGAAATTCCCTGCACCTTGCACTGTATTTCTGTGCTGCCCTCCTCACCCTGTCATTGAGACAACCCAAAATGCCTCTACAGATTTGTGAAACATTTTCTTATGGGGCAACACTGCTCTCATTGAGTACCACTGATTTAAACCTTCCAAACTCAAGTTGACATTTGTTAATAAAAAATGATTATTTATTCCTTGTGTTTAAGATACTGTGTACAGAGCTATGTAAAACAGAAATATATAAGATCAGATTCCTTTCTTAAGGAATTTTGCTGTCTAAGAAGATGGGTCACTTATATATGGTTAATTCAGAAAATATGTGCTTATCCAAAAGAGAAAGAGGACATTGAACTGAGAACAACCAGGAAAGTTTTACAGAAGCAGTACATTGCAAAGTGAGATTTGAAGGATGTGTACGTAATGAAGTGGCTAGAGAAAAGCTTATATCACAGATGAGGAAAGGTAGCCAATGAGCCTGTCTGGGGTTAAGAAGTTACTGTCAGAAAGTAATAGACAGCAATAAAAGTCATTAAAATTGGAGTAAGACTGTCATGTCCAGATGAAAATTAAATTGAATAATTCCTGAACTGAACATCAGCTTTGGTAGCTCCATATAAAATATTTAAGTTCTGAGATGTCCGCTTAGTAAATTTGGAGTTTGTTAACTGTAAAACTTCAGGACATAGAATGTAAGACTCATAGTTCTTCAAATGGGAAAGCATTTTCAGTGTTGTTCCTTCTTTGAAATATTAGTTATGTTTGCTAAATTACATTCAGGATGAATGAATACAAAGATGCATTGCATCCATGTACATGTGAATTTAAATTGCCAAAATAATAGATCATGAATTTAAGTGTCTTTTCTCTTTCTTTCCTCACAGGTATGATTTTGTAGAAGTTGAGGATCCCAGTGATGGAACTATTCTAGGACGCTGGTGTGGCTCTGGTGCTGTGCCAGGAAAACAGATTTCTAAAGGAAATCAAATCAGGATAAGATTTGTATCTGATGAATATTTTCCTTCTGAACCTGGTTTCTGCATCCACTACAACATTGTGATGCCAGTAAGTACTACTTTGATATCTATTTCTTTAGGTGGGTCAACTGTTTGTTTACTCTGTTTTTTTCCAAAAAAGAGAAGCAGGGAGACCAAAAAACAAAAATCTTTCCCTAGTGTGGATTTTTTCCCTCATAAATATAACTGTGAATATCACAGATAGCTTCAATTCAGTCACTGTGGTTTATTAGCAATGTTAAATACCTTATGAAACGTGCTTTTTCCAACATTTAGAAGATTGTACAATCCTTCCCCATCCCCCAACCCCTATCATTGTCTGGCATTTCAGTGTCCCTGGGAAATTACATGAGGTAGTTACCATTTCCTCTTGAGAAAAATAGGAAAATTTGTGAACTTAACTGATTGTTTTTATCATTTAGGAAGCGTTTCCAAATTCTGGATCTCATAATATCTCCTTAAACTAATTTCTAGTTTGATTCATATTAATAAATAATATATTATTTTAGTTTTTTAGCGTTTTTGATGACCCATTCTTAAATGATATTCTTTATATTTTTTCTGAATGTTACTCTTTAAGTTGTAAATTTTGAAGATTGCACAGTACTCCTTTGTTCTTATTTTCAAAATCATATCTATTTTTGGAATTACTATATCGCAGAACAAACAGAGCCAAAACTACTTGACCTTTAATTCCATTTTAACTAAATTCATGGGTGTATTGCCTTAAAAGTCCATTTTCTTTCATGGTCTTTTTTTTCTGTTAGGATGGCATCATTCCTTTACGTACTCATCAAAAATAAATATTTTTATGTTTTTAGAGGTGCTTGTTACAAATAGGTACATAACATTTTATCTTTTCCTGGAGATAAACAAATTAAGTAATTTTTTTCAAATCAGTATTTTAGTAAAATATGTTTTTAAAATGAGTTATCTCAAGTTTCCTACCTATCTTAATATTATGCTGTTTGAATGAAATTCATGGCCCTTTGTGCCCAAAAAAAGAAGTTTTGAAAGTCTCACTCCAATTTAAGTAATCTATTTTTTTCCATTTATAATTGGGTATTGTATACTTAATTGTTTTGTTCTTGTTTGACCCCTTTACTTTGTCTATTATTACAGAATACTTGTATCTGTTTGTTGCACTACCACAAAAGTATTGAAAACCCATTTGCTATTTTCATCATATACTGCTTATAGTAGTAATTCAGGCATTCCAATGCAAATATGGTATTGTCCATATATTGTTAAAATATTACCTATATTATCTCTATTTAAAATACTCTAAAAGTTGATGTCTTTAATGATTTTGACAGAAGATTTAGTAAATCATTTGGAACACTGAAAACAGTATTTGCTAGACTTCCATTAGTTGTGATCTAAATGCACTAGTGCCATGTATAATCTTTTTGCACATAAAAACATTGCATAAAACAAGCCAGCAACTCATGAGGTAAATTAGAAAATATGGAAGACATGTTTATCTTTATATGTTATTTTCATATTGTAGTGTTAAGCAGAATTTTTTAATTATCCAAATTCAAGTCTTTGAAATACTATTTAACAAACTTATTAAATGAAATAATTTTAAATATTAGTTGAGAACATAGCTAAAATGAAACAATAAAATGCAAAGTACAGTTTGAAAATTACAATTTGTTGATTTAGTAGTAATAAATATTTTGTTATTTATGATTGAAGTTAAAGGAGACAGCTCTAAAATTTTTTATGTTACAAATTTTTATTGTAAATCTTGATAAATTACCTTATACATATTACTTAAAGTATCTGGGAAGCGGGAGTGGCTCAGTCGATAGAGCCCCCGTTTACCATATGGGAGGCCCTGGGTTCGCTTCCCGGGGCCTCCTTGTGAGGGCAGGCCGGCCTGCACAGCCTAGTGGGCTGATGCAGCAAGCCCTCACAACAGGAAGCGGGTGTGGCTCAACCAATAGAGCCCCCCCGTTTACCATGTGTGAGGCCCCGGGTTCGCTTCCCGGGGCCTCCTTGTGAGGGCAGGCCGGCCCGCGCAGCGTGAGGGGCTGATGCAGCGGGACCTCACAGCGAGGGGAAGATAAGCAGACACGGAGAAGACACACAGCGAATGGACACAGCAGGCACAAGCAGCAAGGGGGGGATAAATAAATAAATAAATAAATCTTTAAAAAAAAATAAAAAATAAAAAAATAAAGTATCTGTATCTCCAATCCATTATGAAATACTTTTTGCCACTGTGGCTTCTCCACCATTTCCTTTGCTTCAATTGCTAAAAATTTTATTGACAATTTAATAATTTTATCTAGAGATGCAAAATGCTAATTAATAGAAAAGGATGTACATTTTTATAAAAAATACCATCAATAGGTAATCCTTTGATACTGATGATTTGTTTGATTTAAGCTACTGAGACTCTATTTAGCATTCCTTTGTTAACAGATTTGTGTCATGCTTCACAATTTTTATGAGTTGTTTTTTTTAAGTGTCCATGGCTCCATCGTCACAAGGTGATACAGTCTACGTTTTCTGTTTGGGTTATAGCACATCTAAGGTTCTCAAATATTTAAATATGAAATTAAATTAAATTTTATTATAAAATAAAATGGCAGCAGGGGTTTTTAATTCATCCCAAACCTGTGACAAAAATACACTTGAAACTGAAGAGATTATTTGCATATTAAAACAGGGTTGTTTTGTTTTGTTTTTCTGACTTTATGTCCACGTGGTTTATCTGGTTTATGTAACCTAGGGACTTGCATGGATTAAATGAAATATGTAAAGATAAAAACACAGGTTATTTATAGTGCCTAGCTCTATATACCTAGTTCTGGGTGCATTATAGGCTCTTAGTAAGTACTTGAATACTGAGTTATAGTGTAAGTCAGCTCAGCTTATCTATCAAGGACCCACTGAAATAAGTGTTTTCATCTGTTAATGTATATCAGATTCATTAACCTTGCAATAGGGTAAAGAACTACAGGAATAGAGAGAGCATGAAAGTAGGGTCCTACATTGCCTAATAAGTGTAATGGTGAATTTAAGCTTTCCAGATTGCTTTCTGGAGAGTTTAATGATCTGTGAATTTTATTATTTCACAAAGCTTGATTCTTTAGAATTTAAGCTTTCTTTGACACTGTGTGATATTCCTTTTCTATATTTAGTCTGGGCTCCACATATCCATATATCCATTTTTCCTTCTATATAGCCACACTCATTCTACTTTTAATAACTGCCTGCAAAGTGACATCTCTCCTTCCACATCCCACCAGAACACTTAGCAGGGAAACAATCCATCAATTTTATCTGTGGCCAATGAACTAAAGCCTAAGGAAATACGGTGTGCCTGTTGGAGAGCAGACTCAAAGTTCTTGTGGCATTTGCTCAGGAGCAAGTATCCCTACTAGACCCTGCATCTCAATACTTTTGTTTTTTTCTTTTTTTGCCTTGGATGAACTTGATATTAGTACACCCAACTCCCTAGAAGCAACTGCCTCACAGACTGTAAACCCAACTCTTAGGACCTTAGAAGCCACTGGCCAGCATGGTTTCTTTACCTTGTAATGATAAAAATAATACTAACCACAAGTCCTTAGTAGACTGTTAAGGTCTTGCTTTGAGGATTGTTACTAGGTGCCTAGACACGTTGCAGCTGCTCATTAATATTTCATAGAAATTCAGTCATTTCCTCTTAGAAGACTAAGAGAATCATAATAATGACACCAGGCATTCTCCTGGTCCTCATATATTGGGTTGTATTACCAAAGGCATATTCTTGCTTACTTAAAAAATTTCAATTCTTTCAGTATTTTGGATGAGGAGGTGGAGGGATGGGAGACATCTAGGGTAGTTAGAGGAACAGATGCATGCTTATAAAATTGGCCTTACCTGATTTTGTATAACCAATCAATAGATATTTCACATCTATTCATACACAGAAATATATTTTAAGTGAGTCGAATCACATTTTTTTTTTTTAGGACAAATGAAGGAGAGAGTTTATTTATATTTTGAAAATAAGGACCGTAACTCTGGCTTGGTTTATTGCTGCCTTCTTTGGGAACCTATATGGATTTTTATTCCCTTCCAACCTCTATGTCTCCATAGTTGTGATGACCAGGGGTCTTAAAGGTAGAGGTTGAATACATTAATTAATCTCAGAAACTATTTTTGCCACACATTACCAGTAAAACTTATGTAGTTATGTTCAGCTTTGTAAGATGATGTACCGATTCCGTTCTTCCCCCAAGTAATAATAATAGTGCTTATAATTAAACAAGGGATTACTTATTATTTTGAACAAAGTGATGCTGATCCAATATTTAAAGATTTTACATATGTTTTATAAATAGATATACTTTTCTTTGTAATGTTAAACTTTCAGTATCATTTTCTTGTTTCCCAGGTACTTTAGAAGAAGATGTAAAATTTCTCTCTCCATGTTACTATTTTAAGTTGGCACTGTAGGCTCAGTTTTGCTTTGTTTTGTTTCAAAAATCATGTTAGCATAAGATAATTACTGGAAATTATAGCTTGTTATAACTTTTTAAAAAATAATACTGGATTTGCTACAAGCTTAAAATTTTAGCACTTTAACCCTATTTCAGAGAATTAATTATGGGACTATATATTCTGCAGCCTGCCCCATCAATAAATAATGAAAAATACATCTATGCAAATTGATACCAAAGAATATATACTCAACTTTTATGATTGTGACTAAGGAGTTAATGTCTTTGATTTTTTTTTTTTTTCCTTCATGCTAAAAGAAAAAAAAAATGCCTGGTAGATTAGCAGTGAGAGATTGTTTGGGAAGAAATGAAGCAAAACTGAAATAAAACAGTGCAAGCTTGTTTCTGTTTGGAGGCCACACACAGTGAGTGCCCAGCACATATTTCAGATCTCTTAGAAAGAAAAGGAAATTTTTTGTTTAATTTTGGAGTAATTTATAATAGATTATGTGTGTTTTACTCTGTGTACTGTAGCATAAGCACCATTATTTAAAATGTTAAGAATCCTACAGAGGCAGAAAATAAAATATTTTCCTCCAGTATCAAAAGACCTTATTAAAAGTTTCATTTCTTAAAACTCATAGCTTTAATGGAAAAATACTGCATATTTTTGTCAGAAAAAAATGCAGAAAACAATACCTATTTTTCAATTAAAATACACAAATCCAAATCTGATACTTTTAATAGTTTTATTCATTATATATAGAATTATTCTTTTTGAGTGTAATGTTACTTGTTATATATATATATTTAAATTGTTATGTGGTTTGAGGAGTTATTTTCTTCCTCCAATCTGTTAATATTCCATAGTACGAATAAACTACAGCCACGGTTTTTTTAAATGGTTCTAATTAATAGTATATTTTAAAGTATTCTACTCTTAGATTTCTTATCATGAAGTATTAACATAATATTTAAGACAATTTAGTCTTATTTAAAGAACTTATGAGTTTATATTAAGAAAAGTAGATGTTGTAACCACCAATTTATATATATGTTTTATCCCCTTTTTCCTATTGTCTGAAAAGGAGGGGAGAAGGAATGAATGATTTGAGAGGCCTTTAACTCACATTAATCCAGTAATACTCACTTCCTTTTAAATTGTTTCCAAATTTGTTCTGATATTTTTATGGTTTTCCCTTTTCTTTTTTAATCTGTATATGAAATGATGCTTTTTTCGATAATGAATAATCTTTGTTCTTGTTAATAAAATTATAACCAAAGATTAAATAATAATATAGAATAGTAGTCTGAAGCCACTTTATAAACCCAATGATTTGTTTTCCTTAATAGTGATTTTGTAAAGGACTTGTCCAGAGTTAAGTCAGCATTTCAGCCAAGGGCGCACCTTAGAAGGGTGTATGATTTCTGTGGGGAGGGGTAGTAGGGACACTTGATGCCTGAGGTGCCATTAAGGAATGCAGGACTTATTGCCAAAGGAGTTATTAATTATGCAGGAAATGGAGAACAAAGCAGCCTAGTGAAAACTGAAGTTGTGGGGAGGATTTTTTTCATTCCTCTGGTATATGCCAGTATGTTATTTAACTGTTAATATCATGTAGAGAAAAGTCTTAACTGAAGTCCAGATTTGCTCTTATGTTCAAGCTAAGAAAAATTCTTTTGGCTCTCAAGCAAGGCTTAATAAAATTCATGGGTTCATTTTCTTTCTTTCGAAGAAAAGCATCATGCATGCAATAAAAATAGTTGGAGGAATATCATAACATTCATAATATAGAAAGCATATCAGTGTTAAAATGTATTTGGATTTTTCAAATTATAAATCTTGATAAATTGCACTGCATTTCCATATTATTATATTAAATTGATCTCAACAAGTGAAAAATTTAGGTTTAAACATTTTAAAATACATTTTTATTTACCTTAATAAAGAGTAAAAATTCAGTTCCTAGAATTATTTTGTGAGATTTAGGGATTGGAAGAGGTATTTCAAGTATTGTATACCAATACTGCAGTATGAAGCACTTGTTGAATGATTAGATTTTTTTTTAAATATAGAGTGTGCTTGTGTGTGTGTGTGTGTGTGTGTGTGTGTGTGTGTGTGTATATATATATTTTTTTTTAGGGCATCTTTAAATGACAGTTATTTTTTTTCATCAAGAAAATCGCACAATTGCTAAAGAAACTTTACTTTTAACATGTCTAAGAGCTGTTTAATATATTTTTCAAACCAACTTCTACCCCATGGACACAGTGCTCTCCTACATGTAAAGATCATGGTCTCTTTTCCATTTCTATTGATTCTATTTGTTCCAATTAATTCCTTGCTATCTAAGAAAGAATTTCACAAATGTTGTGATTTGTAGTTAGGAAGGAAAAAGCAGTAAAGACTATGTCAGAATGGTAAAAGGCAGACAGACCTTTTTAAGTTGATATACAAGGGGGTTTTAAATAAGAATTTAGGCTAATTGAAAGCTTGAGGTTTGATTGATTGGTACTTTATATCTAAAGTCACAAAGATTTAAGAGCTTAGATTTAATATGGCAACCTAAACCAGATGGAGAGAGGTGTTCTCTAGGAGTAGATTTGGTGCAGTATAGATAAAAAAATTACAAATTAAATATTTTTCCTTCTCTCATTTTTCCATTAGTCTTTCAATGAACATTTACTGAGAGATATAAGATGAAGTATTTTTCTGTGAAAAATTTTTTAAAATGTGTATGATATTGGCTTGGCTGCCTGAGAACTTACCTTGCTTCAGGAAAAAAAAAATATATATATATATATACATTTATGTAAGTATAATATGTGAATAAATTTTATATAAGTTGTTTGGAAAGATTTGAGGAGATGGTAAGGCAATTATTGAGAGGAAAATGTCATAAAACTGAAGTTAAAAAATAAAAAAAGCAAACTAAAATCCTGGATGCTGCTAAATATACATTTGTTATTAAGTTTATTGTTAAAAATCACAGGAGGATTTATACAAATGCATATAGCAAATGTCAGAAATTTTCATTCTATTGGTCAGGTTTGGTGCCAAGTTATCTGCATTTTCATTAGATGTGCTTGGGGATTCTTGATATAAGAGGTTCCCACATTCAATTTTGGGAGAGATGGAAATTGCTTTAAACTATAAATTTAGCAAGTTGCAATGAGTTTTACTTTTGGGGGGAATATTTATTTATATTCATACAAATGCAAATATTTTATGGGACAGATTGAAAACTCTGCATGCATACTAAATAGCTAACATACCTATATCCTCTCTCTTTATTTTTCAGAATTGCAAAACAAGTGGGACTTTTCCATAGAATTAGATGGATATATTTGAATTTTTAGCATTTGGAGTTTTTTGTACTGACTTTTCTAAGATATATTAAAGGCTATCAGTTTTTTCAACTATCTGCATCTGATACCTGTGGAAATAGGTTAGATTGTCCTCCGCTTTGTCTAGATCAACATTAAGATTCCCTGACAATTCACAGATGGCATAGTTTCAGTACTGAGGCACAGCTCTAGAATAGATATTCATTCATTCTGCCATTGTGCAGTGTGATAAGACATTGTTACTGAAACAAGACAGGTCCAGCCCTCAAGACATATTCTGTCATTCTCCTTATAGTTTTTCTTTTTACATTTAATTTTTATCAGTCATACTTGCACATGGTTTAAATAGGCAATTATTTCTATTAGGCTTGTTACAAAAACACAGTCCCCCTGCTTACTCCTACCCAAACATTTCCCTGCTACCTGAGGCCAGCACCTCTAATTCTTTTAGCTGATCATTTTAGAATTTACCTCCATACCTCCAAGCAATGTGCTTATGTTGCTGCTTTTTGATTCTTTGGTTTTAAGAAGAATCTATTGACTTCATTCACTAAACACTCTGGAAGTTGAGGTTTCCTCTTCCTTACTGTACACATAGACACTTCCCATCCTCTATTATATCCTAATTATATTAAGTTCCAAATTCATTATGTATAATATGATGGTCATATAATCATTTTTCACAGCTGAGCCTTGAAGTATACTAGACTTTTTCATTCTCTGCCCTTTGTTGTTGTTGTTGTTTTCCCTGGAATTGTGTTAGTTTTAAAATTTGCTTAGCTTTCTATATATGTATTGCTAATTTGTCCCCAAATCCTTTCTCCTCTCAAACAATCCGATAATTTAGGTTTTCTGATACTCTCGGTTTTCTAATACTCTCAGTTTTCTAATACTTTCTTCTTTTTGAGAAATCTTTATAGGACAATCTGGCTTGTGACAATTTAGATTAGTTGCTTTCTGTGCCTGCTATACAGCTGTCATCTTTGGGATCTCCTTCTACCATTATCCTTTGCCTTTTTCTTGTATTAGATGGCCTGTTTCCTGCTTCTTTTGCCTTCTTCTCTCTTAGTTTACTTACTTTTTTTTAGTAGAGAGTAACCTCCAAGTATTTACTGAAAAAAAAAAAAAAGAGAATCAGAGAAAAAATTTTGGAGAAATTGCATAATTGAAAATGCCTTTCTTTAACTTCTAAAATTAAATGAACACTCGGCTAAGCCTAGAATTCAAATTGGACACCAAAAGGTTGACTGCACATTCTCTCCATACGGATGGGGCTTGCCAACTGTTGTATGTACTGTATTGTGGGCTGGCGAGGTCGATTCCTTGGCAAGTCTGTGATGTCTGTCTGTGGACTCTTTCCTCTTGGACTGGTCAGATTCACAGAATTTCTTTTCCAGGGATATAATCCTAGCTGCAAATTCTCTGGGAGCTGAGTGGATAAAGACCAAGAGTCTAATCATTGAGTAGAAAATTTTTGCTTAACCTCCCCCTCTCCTCCATATTCAGAATAATATCACTGCTCTCATTTCTACTTGTTTTCCCCAGCCCTAAAATTCCGCAACTTTTTCTCTTCAGGGAATAAAACATCAGTCTTGGGCGCCGTGGAAGACGAGATCTGGGGTACCTGGAAGCTTCATAAATAGATTTTCAAACATAACTCCTGTTTTTGCCCCACTGTCATTCCCACCTCCATAGGTACTTGAACAAAATCCTGAGATGCTTGCTTGTTCTTTTATGTAAATCAGGTTGCTTCTTGATTTTGCCTTTGGCAACCTTTCTCAGGTTCATCAATTCAATGACCAACATGTCCACTAGGTTCTCAGCTTCAAAATTTTATTGCTGGTGACTCGTTTCCCATTTTCTTTGACCTTAGATGTTTATGCATTAAAAAAAACTCTAACTATCAATCATTTCAGGAGGGAACAGAGCCAAAATCATCATCTCTTCACTCTTTTTCCTTATTCAAATGGTGTTCATATATTGATGTTCTTATGAAAGAGTAACTTCATGTTTGCTTAACAAAATATTCAGAAACTGCACAAAAATATTGAGCACACAGTATGTGCCAGATACCTTGCTCTGTAATCGGCTCTCAACAAACAACTCTCAATATCCTACCATGCCAGATGAAGTAAGCAGCCATAGAAAATGCTTGGCAAGATTATAGTAATATTATGTTTAAATGTTTAATATTAGAGAGGCATAGGACTTGATGTCTATTAGCTTCTTAGTATATTCTGAAGTGTTTTAATATTAGAATCGTGCCTAGTGGCATCTACTAGGATACAAAGCATGCTTCATTCCATTATACATGTTAGGTATAATCCAACAACTCATGTGGTTCATACATTTGAGAAAATGCTACCTATAAGTAATCTACAAATATCCATTAATGTATTAGAACTCTAGGAACATTAAAACACTACCTTTCTCTATTTAGTTGAAATGATATTCTGTAGTTTATTTAACATTACTTTGAATTGTATGCATATGATATTATATATAATTTAATCCTAAAGTTTTACATCCTTTCACAGCCTTAGAAACAAGTAAAAAATAAGTGCAATTAGTGTTGTGTACTTCTGAAGTATTTTAATTTTTGAAATTCAGGTATATACTAAGTTTTTGTAAAGGAAGTAAGTGTTTAAGGGTATCCGTTTGAAAATAGCTGAATCAGGCAGAAGAAAATGAACATATATTGAAATAAGTGCTGGTCCTTGTGATGGATGCTTTTATGCCATTTAATCCCTGTGGTGCTATATTATTACCATTTTGCAGATAAAAACTAGGTAAAGGAAAGATTAAGAAACTTGGAGAAGGTCACATACTTAGAAGTGAAGATTTTAATCATAGTTTTCCTAACTTTAGTTAAAGCCAGGCTGCCTCTGGACTGGTTTTAGAAATATTAGTAAGATGACAGAGGAAGCAAAAGCAAATTTAACATCTCCTCTCACCATCTTTGTTTTCCTATTAAAGCATGCAAGTACTGGTTCTGTTGATTATGATGTTATGGGTGATTTAGAAACTTTGAGAAGTTGGTGAATGCAATTAGAATTTACCATTTTTTAGAAAATGGCAATGGAGAGAAATACTGAGGGTTAAATTGTTCTTTCTCCGCACAGTTACCTTTAAAATGCAAACAAGACATAAGCTCTTTTTAAAGTCACTTTTAAAGTAAATATAATGAAACAAAAAGTATTATTTCACTTTTCAGTCAAATCCCATCACTATTGAAAAGTTACCCAGTTTATTGATGTGACTACCCTATTGAGTTTCTAGTAATCTTTTCAGCACTAAAGAAATTTCAGAATTTAGTCATTAAGGAAACTTTGAGGGCTAAAATTTATGTAAAGAAATAGGAAAGTAAGATTGAAAAGCAAGTGTATCTGTGAACAGGAAATCTCCAATTAAGCATCTATGAATGTACCACTCTGGAATGCAAAAATCCCTTAGCATTTTTAGTTTAAAATTATGTGGTTTGTGCACAGTGTCTGAAATATAATAGGCAATAAATATTTTAAAGGAATGGAGGGGGAAACACAAATCTAGAGACTAATATACATGTGTGGAATCCCATTCTGCAGCTGTTTGCAGCTTGAATGCCTGTAGGCTACTGGAGGCCCCAGAAAACTGAGGAGGGAAATTCTGGCACCAGGATGTCTTTGTGCTATGGCCCCAGGGCAAAGGTCCTGTTTCTGCATAGGTGTTTTCCACTCTAGTTAAGTAAAGTCAGGTTTTGTGTGAGGGTGAATAAAAGCCATTATGGAAATACCTTGCTAGTACCTTTCTTTGTGTATCTCCACTGCAAGTAGTAATTCAGAAGAGGGATTAAAGCTGTCATCCATTGGCCTTGAAAGACTGTATGCATTATCTTAAGTGCTTCCAAAGCAGGTTTGCTTTAGAATCACTGAGCATTTATACTAAAACCTTTTTCTTCTTATGGAAGACCAGTAGGAAAGACATTGAAGTGGTAATTATCTAAGACTCTAATATAAAATCTGAGATAGAAATTGGAGGTAAGTTTATAAGTGTGGACAGCTCCAAGTCAGTCTATGCAGTGTCTACGACCTCCTCTGAAATTGTGTTTTAGGTGTTATAGCATTGCCAGAGGGAAAACATTCTGATAGTGTCAGAAAACAAATCAAAAAGTAGTTTCCTGTTGGGTAAAATCAGTGGAAAAGTGAGTAGAATAATGTTAAGTATAATTAGTTGTTTTAGGTAAAGAATTGTGAAGTAAACTGAATTGTTAGAGAGACACTGCATGCCAAAACTTGACTTCCAATACCTGAATGAAGAGGTATTAAAATATATGACACATACTTTGGATGAGATTCTTTAGAAGTCATCTCAAACATTCTGACACAAATATTTTCCTTTCTTTTCTGAAGATGATGAGCGATCCTTTGTGGTATTCTAATATGATTACTGATAAAAGTAGGTAAAAGGAATTCCCAGGTCTGCCAAAGCACACAATATTTTATTTTGCTTTAAACGCAGGGGGATAACTTTTAGACTTGGTCCCTAGAGATGCTTACTTATCTCTTGAATTTAATTTTATGTGCTGCTTATTTGCTTTCTGGAACATCAAAAAGTTTTATGACTAAATGTCAAGAGGGGCACATTTGACTTAAGATTATCATTGTAAACTACTAATTGGCAAGGTGTGCATCCTTACTGCACATTTAAATTGGTTTCCCAATATCTTCAGTTGTACTTTTCATTATCCTAAGCTTTGCTTTCTTTTTCAGTAGAATTGATAATTACATAGAAGTGTTTCACTTGCCCTGCACTGTTTCCTCTGCTTAACTGAAGTACAACATCACAGCGAAGAAACTAGTACAATTCACTGACCTCAATAAGAAAATTTTTAATAAATAAAAATGCAAAATACTCTAGGTGGTATTAAGTAAAAGTGTTATGTGAGAAGAGTTTTGTGAATAAGAGTTAAAGAGGCGTTTGATTGGTATGTAGTTGAAAAAAGTCTCAATCACTAATAAAAGTGAGAGTGTACATGTCTGTCTCATGAAATGGCTTCAGATTATTAACTTAGGTTAGGAAGAAAACTTTATTCTCAACTAAGCATCTCATAGTCTAATTCTTCATTTAAAACTACTAATATTGCAGCTCAGAGTAGAATATCCATCATAGATTAAGGATTACAAAATAAAAAAATAATGCCACTAATCACTCCACTTCATGTGGGATTCAAAGTGAATGTGTAAAACATAAATATTCAGTATAAATAATTCCATGAATAAGGCTTTGCTGCCTCCAGGACAGAGATTAATGAAGTTTTAGGATGCTGAGAGCTTAAGATATAATCTATAGCTTTAAACTGATGTCAAGATTCAAACTGATTACTTAAAAAGCCCTTCATTTCTCCAGAATATATTAATGACTTTAGTGCTACTAATCCCTTCAAATGCAAATTTTATATGATTTGGTTCCAACAGGTATGGAATGTGCAAGTATTTACATATTAAATGTAACTGTATAATATGTAAAACAAACTATTTTAAAGGCAAAAGACCTGTAATATTTTCAAAGTGGAAGTGGAAGCTGACTCATGAATGTAAACTGGGGCTGATATCTGGTCCATTAATTACATAAAGTACTTCAGGCAGAGAATCATAAAAATAATACACTTATTCTATAAGTATTTAATTTTAATTTCACCACTTTCCATTTAGGGCCAAAGCTTTTTCTTTAAGTAGGGACTTGCTTATTGGAGTCCCTGTTGTCTTTCTTCCAAAATTCACTTCCATAATGCCTCAAGTATGATGTTCAGTTTGGATTTGTTCAGGGAGAAATGAGAACTCCAGGGTACCTTTTAAATTTTGCAATCTAAGTGCACAACTCCTTTAGAATTGTATGAGGTTTTTCCTCTTTTTATATTTTACAGTCATCACTCATACCTAATTTAACAGCAGTTTTTGAAATAGCAACTCATTTTGCATGCAGTTCTACGACAGCAATAATCTAAGTTTTCATAGAGGCAACAATTCATACTTGATTGGGTTACATGGTATTTGAATAACTTAAGTACATACATTAACAAATACAACTGATATAAATAGTTTGGGGAACAAATACTGACTCTTGATGAGAGCAAAGTTAAACTGGTGGAAATAATAAGAACCACAGACATGGATAATTTTGGGAACAAATACAACTGTCAATGTAATGTAAAATTCAGCTGATAGAAGCAGAAAGGATTCTGATAGCAGTAGCTTTCTTTAGTTGTGGGCATCGTCAATTAGTATGCTCTACTTAGGAAGTGTGGCTAAACCAGCTTTCAGTTAGGGGAAGGTCAGTTAAGGTGATGACTGTTGTCCTTTGTTCAGTTTCCTTATTGATACTTCATGATAGCGTATCATTAGAAAATTATAAATTAAATGCATGGGGCCAATAGAAAGACAATTGTTAGCTCTTTTTGGTATGCTTATCAAAGTAGTTAATGACATATGTGGTATTATATATACATTTAAAGCGTTTTCATTCTCTTCCATAATATTTCCTGTGATTTAGCTTTCTCTATCAGGCTTTAGGGAATGTCATGGGTACCTGGACACTATTTGTTTAAAGAAGCGAGTTTTCTACCAGTGGCATATCCTTTATATAAAACTCTAAATGAAGATGTATAAATAGATATTTTTGTTTTATTGAAAAAGCAAAACAGTTTAGGAAAAATGTTAAGTACTTACCAAAGTAAAAGAGGAGCAGGGTTTCTTTTTTTTTTCCCTCCTGTAGTAAGGAAAAAGGGCGGTAAGGAGCTAAGCTGCTTCAACTTCCTGTGTCTATTGTCTATTAGCCTCTCCCATACAAAACAGATCAAGCTGAACACAGTTGAAAGTAAGCATAGGTTTATTTTCTGAACAAGACATCATAACCCACAGGAAAACAATCGTGTGTGCTTGAATATAATAGTCTTTTATGATATAAATTATGTGGTCCATGTTATCAATTTTGTTTACTGCACTAAATTCTTGGGAGCTACTAAGGTGTCACTAGTTTCTCAATTAATGTCTTTGACCAAGATTGTTCACTGAGGCTCTGTTGCAAAGTGGTTGTGTTCTTGTGGCCTTGCATGCTACAGATCTGTCTTAATTTCCCGCCATACTACTAATCTACCTACATAACCCTGGGCAAGTTTTCTATACAGGGCATTGTTGTAAGGCTTAAATATCAAATGCTTAGCTCAGTGATGGCATGCAATAATCAACAAATATGTTACCTTTATTTTAAGGTCAAATATACTGACATGTTCTGATTCCAAGCCATTGTCACCCTGGTTTGTTTGTTTTTTTCAATTTACCATGACCCCACTATAAGAAATACACTTTATAGTATCATCATGCATGTACATACACACATGATCACATGTTAAAATTAAGAAATAATTCTTAACCTTAATATATGAAATCATTGTTATGTTTTCCTTTACATTTCTTTCATTTTTGAATGCTGATCATGATGCGCCAATTTGATTTCACAACCCCCTGAAAGTGTCACAACTTTCAGTTTAAAAAGTCTGACCTAGATTGTAAAAGATATATTATTTGTACTTATAAGAGTGCTGCCTTTTGGCCATTTACTTGCTTTTTTTTTTTTTGAAAAATATTGTACTGTACTAAAGTACGTAAAAATTCATTCCTGTAACTTGCAAAACCTAAAGTGGGTTTGGGGAAATACAGACTTAAGGTATTCCATCAATTCAAGCTCAAAACATGTTCTTTAAAGAACTTGTCCTTGATGATCACTTTTCAGAATTTTACAGTTATTTTAAAGATAATAGGAACTCTCTATTGAATGCCTATTTGTTTTCAATGGTAATAAAATGGATAGCTTGTTTGCAATGATACACTACTGATTTATTTTACTTTCCCTCTTACCTTCTGAAGAACTCATCAATCACCTATTGTCTCTCACATGCCCTCCAGCTACCTTTAAGTTTTCAGTGAAATCAGAGAGGCTAGGGCTACATCTTAGGGGCAGCTGTCTGATGGTAATACTTATAAAATGTGGGGGTGTGAAGTTTCTTCTGTGTGCTTTCCATGGTATAATTGGAAACACAGATTAAAGATTTTGGAAACCACAGTTATTCATTGTTTATACAGGATCTAGGCTTCCTGAACTCTGCATACTACATGGTATCAGGCCAATATCTAGTGATATTTACTCTTTGTGTATTAAATGGTATTTCTGCCTGAAGATAATGTATTTTTGGTAGAAATAACATCACTCAGTTGACACATTTTTCTTGTGAGACACTGGAGTTTCAAAATATTTCTCTGTTCATTCATGCTTACCTGTTTCCTTGCCCTTCTGTTTTCTGATCTTGACATGTTTGTTTTTGTTTTTAGAAATCTGCCCTCTGATTTTTCATGGAAAGGTTTTACCTCAATTCCAAACTGGCTCAGTGTTCACAAAGTACTGCCCATTTGATTCAGATTATGAATAAATTGTATTAATATACTTTTACTTTTCCTTCATATATTTGGATTATAGCTCCAGTGAAATCTGTATTTAAATTTTTTTAATCCAAATGTGAAGCATACAGATTTAAAGAATGTCTTTGTATTTACTTCCTCCCCACCTACCCATCCCCAATTCTATACTTTTGAGAATATTAGGAATTTTAATCTGTTGTCAGATATGTTTTAAGCATATACAAGGATGCTAGGTCTTTTGCTTGGACCCTTGGGATTAAGAGATTTTTACAGATGTTAACCATTTTGAAACTGCTTTTCATATATCCCTTTTGATCTCTATGAATAATAAACAGGAGGATTTCATTAGGTATGTCAAAGTTTCCAGGCTTTACAAAAATATATTTGAAAGCTCATAGCCAAGTAGAGATTAGACTCTCAGGCCCATCTGTCCACTCATAGCCAGTATTTTATATCATTGCTACCATATCTATATGTATTACTCAGAGGGTACATGTTTTTAATATGTTTTAAGAATTGCCTTGGCTTTGCATCTGTTTAAGGTTACCACTGCTGATATATTTTATTACTTTTAGAACAGTTTCATTGGAATATACATAATGCTAAATAATTAAAGCTAAATAATTAACATGCAATTTAATCAAAATCATTGGATTTTATTCTAAGATTTACACCTGGAATAAAGTCTTTGTTTATACTGCTTTGAATTTAGTGTCCCCTCCCCCAATTAGCTTATGAATCAATTCTTTGAAATGTTAAGCCTTATTTTAAATAACCCCTATTTTTATTTGGTGTCTTTATTTTCCAAAAATTTTTATATCTATATTCTTTATTTAAAAGAAAACTCATTTTTTGAGGCCTTTTAGCTGCGGTGTTTCAAAGGCATGTCAAAGCCATTGTAGTCAAAAGTAAATTTGCAGTTCCCACCTACCAAACCAGGGTTCCCCCATCTCAGTGATTTGTGCTGCCATCCATCACACTGCATAATCCATAAACTTGTGAAACATCCTTGACACTTATTTCTTTAGTCTTCAGGTCCTATTGATCCTGCTTCACAGATACCTCTTGCGTCCATCAACTTATCCATTTCTAGTGCTAGCCATCCCAAAAGGCATCTTTATTCAGATACACCAGTAGCCTCTTAATTGATGTTCTTGTATCCACCTGTTTCTTCTTCTATTTTTCTCCAAAGTCTAACCAGTATGATTTTTTAAAATATAAATCTCATCTTGTCACTGTTGTGTGAAAACTCTAGAAGGGCCTCATACTGGTCTTAGCATCAAGACCAAATTCTGTAAGTGCTTGGGGTGATATATCCCTGGCATATCTCACCACGCTCATCTTACAGTCATATCCTTCCTACTCACACTGACTGGCTGAGGGAGCTTCTTGTGGTTTCTTGAAAGCATGATTCAAGAGGTCCAGCCTCAGGGCCTTGGCACATGCTGATCCATTCTCCTCAAGGGCACTTTCTCACCGCCACCCCAAGTTCCCCTCCTAACTCCCTCACTTCAGCCCATATTGTCACTTTGTTGAGAAAGAATCTCCTCCATCAGAATCCCCTCTTGTATTCCCTGCAAGGGAAGGTCTTCTCCACAAGATTATAATTCCCAAGGACAGAATCAATAGTGCACAGCTCAAATTCTGGTGGAGAGTGGATACTCAGTAAGTATTGGTTCACTGAATGTGTGAATGAAATGTGACCATGCAAGTATGTGTCAAAAGACCTTATTATTGTTTGATGCATTGACCCCATGTAGAAATATTCTTACAGGTTCTAAAAATAATTAAAAGGATTGCTATTCTCTCTTGTCATAGTTCCATTTTAAGCCATCTAATCTAACACAGGACTAGGGAACCTATAATTACTGTGCATAATTTAATTCTTCAACAGTTAAACTTTTTTTTCTCCTTTCCCCATGTGTATCTCTTCCCAGTGTCCTGCTGCCTTTGTTTATTCCTCCACAGTGTTCAATGGAAATCATTTGGGATGACTTGGGTAGGAATTCTTTCTCTATTTTCCAGCCTCATCTTCAAATACTTACCAGATATGTAACATGGAGTGAGTTGCTTTATCTCCCTTATGCCTCAAAAAGGCAAATATGAGTCTAATCTCATGGATTTATAAAGATTAAATATAATGACCCTCATACAGTTTGGGAAATGTAGCAGTTCTTAACATAGCTTCCCTCCTTGCTTGCTTCTTCTGTACCACTAATGTCTCTGCTTCAGCCCTCCACAGGCTACTAGGAAACTTTCCCTTCAGGAATATTCTTCAAGTGTTAGAGATACATCTGACCTTTGGAAAAATTATCTAATCTGTTTCTTAGTTTGTCTTGAGTTTGAAAGAAAATGAATGTTCAAATTTCCAAACTCTATTGTGCAATAATGAGAATAATTAAGTCTATGTATATTAAAAATTAGGTAGAATAGATGGATAGATAGATAGATAGACAGACAGACAGACAGATAGATGAAATAAGCTCCAAAGTTTAAGGAACTCGTGCCAATTAAAGCAAGCTTTAGGACAAGAAAAGTAATGCAGTAATGTTTCCAAAATATGACCAGCAGAAAAGAAAATTAATGACCAACTTGAATGAATTCAAACTGAAAGAATTTTGGCAACAGAGGCCCCTGTTTAAAATTCTTCAAAAGCTCTCCATTATCTACCATATTTGAGTATATTTGAGTATAGCTCAGCCCATCTTTCCATCCTCATCATGTGCCATGCCATTATCTCCAAATATGTTTGTGACCTCCTCAGCACACTACAGAATTTCTTCTCATTACAAATAACTTTTACATCCAGAAAAAAAGTCTTGCAATCCCATTTATTGCTGAGTCAGAAGTGACCCTACACAAGTCACTGCTTAAAACATCTACTATGGGGCAAGTACTTGTGTTTTTTCTCTGAGCCATAGCTGTGATCATATACGGATGTTCTTAGGTAGTGGAGTTTTTTTTAAAACTGCTCCCAGGATATGTCCTTTCAAGCCTCCCTACCTGTGATCTTGCTGTTAATTCTGCCTCAAAAATCACCACTGACTTGTCTAACTTATCATGCAGGATTTAACTCAAATGTCACTTCTCTGCTGAAGTTCACCCCATACCCTTCCCTCACTCCACAGACAGAAATAATTGTTCTTTTCCCTGGTTCTAATAACTCTTTGCTAGTAGTGTAGTCTTTTTATAGGGTATTTTATCACTTCCCCTTTTTCTCCCAATGAAATTGGTTTTCCCTAACTTTGTGACTCTTTCAAACATTTTTGAATCCCAAGTACCTGTCTGATGACTGTTTTTCAATAAATGCATGATAGATTGAGCATAGATAATAATTATACTTTTTTTTTTTTTTTGCTGGGATGACTACAATTCATGTAAATGCCTGAGATCAGAGGCTGTGGTTCACTATTGTGTTCTCACTACATAGCACAGGACTTGGCACATAGTAGATACTGAAAAATTTTAAGTGAATGAATGATTGAATGAATGACTAATAAATGCATCTTTCAGGGGTTCTGGTGGCAGAGACAAATGTTCGTGTGAGACCAACAACGCAAATTATAAGTAGCACAGGCTGGAAAAATGCCAGGCTTTGCATTTTCTTGTGGTAAACCAAATTCCTACAGCCCAAAGCCAGGGAGCAATAGTCAAGTGCTCAATATAAATGTTTGTCTTAGCATAAAATCCTGGGTGGTTTGCATGAGAAATCATTGGCACCTTCAAGATGTGATCGTAATTCTCATCTAGGAGCTAAGACTTAAAAGCGAGACATGAAAAAGATTCAGTCTTAGGAAGTGATTAAAAATGTCCTAGTTCCCACCCTGTGCCTCAGGAGAAAGTCAGTTTGTAGAATTACCTGGTTGTTGTATAAACCATAATATCTATACCTAATTTTTTATCATGCCTTTCAGAGTGCACCATCCTTTCATATGTATTAACATATTTATTTTAGTAGATAATCATGATGAAGAAAATCTCAATAAATAATTGGCATAAATTCCTATGTTTGCTTCTTGATGGTAACATTTTTACTTAAAAAATTGGGGGTCAGTAGAATTTGTAATATTGCTATTGTAAATAGCAATAGATCTTGGTGGCTAGTTACAAGGAAGAGTCTCTTTGTATTGTTAATATTTGAATATTTTTACTATATTCAAAACCATAGACTCAAAATTGGAGGAAATGTTTTAAATGTTTTGCATATCTTTCATCTGATTCACAGTCCCCTTTCACTCCCAAACAAAATGACTGTGGCTTTGGCACAAAATATTTGATGGTGAATTCATTGTCTCCTGACTCTTGAGGTCACTCCATTTTTAACCAGTATTGTTTATAGAAAGTTTTTTCTTATGTTAAGCAAAAGTCTTTCTTCCTTTAACGCCCCCTCACTGGTCCTAATCTTTCTTTTGATACTACATTCAATAATTGTATGACCTTTCCCATTGTTAATAATCTATAATAGCTTGCTACCTTATAAAATATATTCATACACATCATCTTATATGAGCTTCAAAAGAACCGTGTAAAGTAGGTAGCTTATTTTATTATTATTATTACCTTTAACTTACAGATAAATAAGCTAAAACACAGACAACATAAGTGATGTGCCCATGATCACACCACAAATAATGTGTAAAATTCAAGATCCATGCCCAGGTTTTCTGATGCAGAAGTCCATGTTTTTTCCATGACTCCATCTTGCTTCAAAATATCCTTTCTAATATTTAGTGATGTCCCATAAATGCTTCACTTCTTCAATTTTATGTCAGCCAATCTTCAGCTACAGACCTCTTTTCCAGTAAGAGCAATTTTTGTGATACCAGAATGTATATGTGTGTGCGCACATGTGTGTGTACACATGTGCACATGAAGAGCTTGACAAAAGTTCCACAGCCTTCTGGCTGGTATTCATAAAGTATTTTGTGATTATTTTACCCAGCCTCCCCATAGATACTTTTGATATGTCTGAAAAATTTACATAAATATATTCAAAACCAAGTATGTATATCACTTATAATTTTTAAGTCCACATTTTCAAGAAAAGACTTAAGGTACTAACCCTCATTTTGTACATCAACGTTTAGTGAAATCAGAAAAATTTATTTTTCTGGACCACTCTTTAAAACTCATAAGTGTTTCTTTCTGTCATACTGTATTTGATTAAAGGGAAAGCCTCACATCTTACCAAGTTCATTCAGTCTGGTTAGCACAGGAAATAAATGCTTTCAGGTTGTAGCATTGGCTTCAATAAAATTTAAGTATCTCCAAAGTTCACTGAGAAACTGCTTTATCCAGTTGATACAGGATTTGTACCATGCTCTGAATATCAAAGAAAGAGGTTAGCCCAGTGTCAGCAATTATATAATTCCATATTTTAAACCCCAATACAAAATTAACCACATCCTAGATTGTGAATAACAGAAGCACAAGCTGAAACCACAGTTGATCAGAGCATATAAAACCACAGTTTTGCTGGCACTAGTATATAATTATTTCCATGTATTCTGCATAAAATCATCAGAAGCCAGAAAGTATTTCTGCATCAGTGAATAGGAAAAACACTTCAAAAGATAAGTTATTTTAAATTAACCATTTCTGAAAAAACTATAAAAAATGACATCATATTCATTGCATGAATTTTCAAGTTGAACAGACTTAAATAATCCACTTTAAACTGATTTCTCTGAAACTATATTGCTTATGCTGAAAGTTTCAAGTCCCTCACAAAGTTACTACTTTAGCCAGATATTCTTCTTTGAGGCTAATTGATTAGAAAATGAATTACATTAGAATTTTAATTTCAGTTTTTTCACATTAAGTAAGAAGTAACTTATTAGAGTCACCAGTGAAGCCTAAATTAGCCAGATGTTCAATTCAAGTAAGAATTTTGGCCCTGCCGACCAAAATTTATTTATTGAAATTTAACTCTTTAATTATAACAAACTTTTTTTAAATCCGTTTCTCTTCAAAAATCTCTGAGATAGATTATTTCAGCCTCTTGATTTGGCTAATCATTCTTACTCAAGTTCTTAAAAGATATTAAAAGCAACATTTTGAAATTTATTATTGGTTGGTTTCCAAATACTTTGGAAGTTCTAGTGATTCCCTATGGACGCTTATCTTTTCTATTAATTCATCTCCCTTTGCTCTCAGTGTTTGCTCTGTGTGTTTTTTTGTTTTTCTTTGTTCTCATCACCACAACCTTTGCCTAGTTTGACTCCTTAATTCACAAGACTCCTTTTCTGAGACTGTTGGCAAGCTTAACTAATTTAAAAAGGCTCTGGAAAAACCCAACCACAAAATTATGCCCCCACACCATTTGAAATCATGTCATTCTAACAGAATTAGATCTGTTTTAGATTCAAGTGTTCTCTAGTGCTGCTGGGCAACCATTTTACCATTTCTTTGTCCATCCTCTCTCCCCCTCTCCAGGACTACTATTTCACATTTTCTTCTCGCCCCTCAAATTTCTAAACATCGTTTCTCCCATCCTTACTCTCAGGTGGTAATTTTGCTTCCTGTTTCACAAGGAGAATCCAAGAGATAAGAAATGGACTTTACCAACTCTCACCACCCTCTTTAGTAACCTAGGTAAAGAGGTGCCTCAACAGCTGACCTTCCTTCCCATGACCTTGGAGGAACTCTGGTGCCTATCTAACTCTTTCTTCTCCTCTTGCCCATTCAAGGAGTATGCTATTATTTCTTCCATCTTAAGAAAAATATGTCCTTCTCTCAATGCCGTATCCCAATCCAACTACCATCCCTGTTCTCTGCTCTCCTTCTCAGCAACTTCTCAGAACAGTTCTTTGTGTTCACTGTCTCAAATTCCTCTCTTCTTCATCAAGCTTTTTGCCCCCACCACCTACCTTATTTTACCTCCAATAAACACATATTGCTAAATCCAGTGGGAAATTCTCAGTCTTCCTCTTATCAGACCTACCATGAGCAGCCAGCACAGCTGATCCTTAACTTCCAACTCAGAATTTTTTTTTACTTGGTTTCCAGATCACCATATTCACCCCATTTTCGTCTACCTCACTGGCTTCTCCTTCTCACTCACCTTGATGGTTCTTCCTCCTCTCTTTGACCTCAAATTATAGGAGTGTCTCTAGGGTCATTCCCTTTTTGAAATCAAGGTCTCTTTATCCAGACTCAGAAACCTTGAAACTCATCTCTTATCTACACTCTGTCTTTTGGCAATCTCATCTAATCTCATACCGTCCATAAGCCATTAACTACCAAATTTATATCTATCCCATATCTGTAACCTAAAATCCTTTCTTGATTATCCATCTGCTTCCTCGACCTCTCCATTTGGATTATTGCAATGACCTCATAAGTGGCCTGCGTGCTTCTACCCTTTCCTTGCTGCAGTCTGTTTTCAGCACAGCAATCAACATAATCCTTTTAACACTTAAGTCTCATGATGTCACTCCTTTGCTTGAAACTTTCCAATGGTCCCGAATTTGTTTTGCCATATTTAGCAAATAAAAATACAAGATGTCCTGTTAAATTTGAATTTCAGTTAAGCAATGAATGCTTTTGTAACTTTGAGGCCATGCTACTCAGAAATCATTAGCTGGTTTTCTGAAACTGAAATGTGAGCAGGTGTTCTATATTTTATCTGGCAATTGCTCTCATTCAGAGTAAGTTCCTTAGACCTTGAGTGGTTTGCAGTGCTCCACATAATCTGGTCCCTGCTAATCTCTGACCTGTGATCCAGCCACATTGTCCTCACTGCTCCAAAAATTTACCAGTTGTGCTTCCTGCCTCAGATTATTTGCCCTGCTCTTCCCTATTCCTGGAATAATCTTCCCCAGATAGCCACATGACTTATATCCTCACCTCTTCTCAATTTTGTCTGACTGTCACGTTTTCACTGAAGCCATCTTTGCCCTTTTTTACACCTCCACTGCCTTACTTTTCTCTATAGCACATCCTACTATCTAACATTCCATATTTTATTTATTTTCTTTATGATCTCTTTTCTCCAATAGAAGATACACTTGATAAAAGCAGAGATATTTGTTTGCTTTGTTCACTGCCATATCCTCAGCACCCAGAAAAGTGCCTGGCCCATATTAGGTGCTCAATATGTACTCATTGAATAACTTAATGAATTTATGTGTCACCTAAGTGACGCTTGCATAATTAAGAGCTTATTGTTGTGTTTATGGATGTATCTACTTCTCTAAATCTTAATATTTATTCGTGTCACAGTTTTCTTTTGTTTTTTCACCCTCAATACCCTATCTGAACTCTGACAAAACAATAAGGGTTTTATTTAGGGCACAGTGGAGAGTTTGGGAAATAAAGATGATTCCAGATCATTGGACACTTAAATGAAAGCATGGCAGAGTGGCGGGGCAGGGTAAAGAGTAAGGCAAAGAAGGAAATGGGGGGAAATACATGTAAATTGACCTTGGACTTTATTAAACTTAACTCTGACTTTGCATCTAATGAGTCTTTGCATCCCTACCCAATCTATACCTTAGAGTCTACATACAGAAAATACCGATAGTTTTAATAATCCAGTTAGATGATACCGACTGAGAGAATTTTACCTTCTGTAAAGACAAAAATTTTACACTTATTGGAATCACTTATAGCCCCTATCACATCTGCTGACAAAGCTGTTCAACAATCCCTTTATTTAATGTGAGCTGGTCCCTTTTAGGACTGTTACCCATCCAGTAGATGCCTTGTATATCCGAGTGAGGACTGATGGGTCTATTTTTAGTTGTTAAATTGGGGGATCTTAAATTAGGGAACTATGAGAACTTAGCCTGGCCCTTCTTTAATCATTTGGCTTAGCCACAACATAAATCGTCTTTTTGCTTTATGCTATAGTTTAGCACACAGGGGCAATCATATCCCCATAGGCCTTAGGGCTCACTTCTTCTATATTGCTCCCATGTATACCACAAATTATTAATAATATGTCATATACATACATATATCATTTATCTAATCGATTTTCCTATTAGCATTTAAGTTTTGTTTTGTTTTATTCTATCTTATTTTTAATCAATAAGATTACAATGACTATCTTTGGATTGTAACTGACTTGGCCCATTCCCTGAAAGAGCTTATAGGCAAGTGGAAGAGGGATGTATAATAGTTTGAGTTTGGTATGGTGCTAGAGTTACAAACAGAATGATGTAAGAGATCAGAAAAGGAGTACCTAGATAGCAGTAGCAGTGTGGAAGGAGAGGAAAGCCTGGTTAGTAAGGCCTTCCTGGGTGAGTTTCAGGATGAGTAGTGATTATGCATATTACTAAGGGAGAAAGGTAAATAGTGGCAAAGGGAATTGATTGGGCAAAGATTCACATTCCAAAGCCTTGTTTATATTTTTCACCAGTCGCCTCCAGTCCCAATCCAGACCAACTCAATTCAAGGAATAGAAGAAAGCCAAGGAGGGATGGGCAAGCGTTGGTTTTTATCCCTCCTTTCTTAAAATCTCTTTTGGTTCTCCTATTTTTTTTGATAAAATCCACATCCCATAACTTGTCACCCAAAGGTTTCCTAATGTGGCCCCAATTTATCTCTGCAAACTCATCTCCCGTCATCTGCTCTTCCCCTACCCAATGGCAATACTTTCTCTACATGCTTCTTACTCTTAACCTAACACTGTTCTTTTTCCCAACTCAGGTTCTTTGTAAAGATCTGAAGTGTTTCTGTGTTATAATCTGTATAATCAGTACTTACTCTCTAAACTCTGGCTTAGCTTTCAACTCTTTCCTGTAGTCCCCCTTACTTCTTCCAGGCAGAATTAATTGCTCTTACCACACTTAGATTTTATTAAGAAAGGATGCTGGATTTTGTCAAATGCATTGTCTGCATCAATTGAAATGCTTATGTGTTTTGTTTCCCTTCTATTTGTTAATATGGTATATTATGTTAATTGATTTTCTTGTGTTGAACCACTCTTGCATACCAGGAATAAAACCCACCTGATGGTGCTGTATAGTTCTTTTAATATGCTGTTAGGGTCAATTCACAAGTATTTTGTTGAGAATTTTTGCATCTATGTTCATTAGAGAGATTGGTCTGTAATTTTCTTGTAGTATCTTTATCTGGCTTTGGTATTAGGGTGATGTTGGATTCATAAAATGTGTTGGGTAATTTTCCCTCCTTTTCTTTATTTGGAAGAGTTTAAACAGGATTGATATAAATTCTTCTCAAAATGTTTGGTAGAATTCACCTGTGAAGCCCTCTGGTCCTGGACTTCTCTTTGTTGGAAGATTTTTAATGACTGATTCAGTCTCTTTACTTGTGATTGGTTTGTTGAGTTCCTGTATTTCTTGTAGAGTAAATGTACGTTGTTTGTACATATCTAGGAGTTTGTCCATTTCATCTAGGTTGTCTAATTTGTTGGTATACAGTTCTCATAATATCCATTTATGATCCTTTTTATTTTTGTGGGGCCAGTCATAATGCCCCCCCTTTCATTTCTGATTTAATGTATTTGCATCTTCTTTCTTTTTTTCTTTGTTAGTCTGGCTAAGGGTTTGTCAATTTTATTGATCTACTCAAAGAACCAGCTTTTGGTTTTGTTGATTTCCACCCCACCCCCCCCCCTTTTTTTTTCTCAACTTCATTTATTTCTGCTCAAATCATTGTTATTTCTTTCTTTCTGCTTGTTTGGGGGTTGGTTTGCTGTTGTTTTCTACTTTCTCCAGCTGTTCAGTTAGGTCTTTGATTTTAGCTCTTCTTTTTTAATACAGGCAGTTAGGGCTATAAATTTCCCTTTCATGAGGCACTGCCTTCATTGTATCCAGTGCGTTTTGATAAGTTTTCATTCATCTAGAGATATCTACTAATTTCTCTTACAATTTCATCTTTGACCCACTGGTTGTTTAGGAATGTGTTCTTTAGCCTCCAGATAGTTGCAAAATTTCCCCTTTCCCGCCTTTTATTGATTTCCAGCTTCATTCCATTATGATCGGAGATGGTGCTTTGTATAATTTCAGTCTTCTTAAATTTATTGAGCGTTGTGTTGTGATTACACTTAGATTTTAACCTCTGTTGTACTCCTTACCTAAGAGATACAGGTGTGTCTAGGAGGAGATAGTTCATCACGTTAGTGTGAACATATAATAGGAATATAATGCAGTTAAATAACATAACTCTTCATCTACTCCTATTTTCAAATTTTCAAGGCCATATCTTGCTTATATCAACACATAAAGAAAAGAATTCTCAGATCTGTTAAGGTTGACGACAGCAACTTTTCACAAAAATAATATTGTGTTCTAATATATTCCATCCAGAATTCTGACCACATGACACAATTTTCTTCAGGTGTAGTGATCAACATGAAAGAATGTGATGAAAAAACATTCAACTATTTACACTTCTGTTTTTTTGGAGAGGTTCAGATCTGTGGACAGGCATTAAAGACTTCATAGTGTAGTAAGGCTATCATAAAGTGATTAAAAAATTAAACGAAAATGACTTAGCATTTGGTAAGATAATTGTCACTCATATTTTCCTTCATTGTTGGAATGAGAACTGCATGCTGACTAGTAAATTTCTAGAAATTTGTTTTAATACAATTATTTACACTGTAATTAAGATAACAGTCTCACAGCAGGTCTAACTATTGAAATCCTGCATTTTTGGTGAGGTTTTTATTTCATTTCATAATAAATACATAGTGGATACCATATTAAACAAAGAATATAAATTCAGAAAAACAATAAGAGATGTGACCTGAGCATATTAACATACTTTTCTTTGTAAGTTCCTCAGCATAGAGCTATTCATGGCTATAAGCATACCTAAATTTTTATTTAATAAACTTGTGAAATGCACGTTTCCCCCCCCCCCCCCCCCCC
>JAQZBX010001403.1:0-46966 GCA_029593785.1 Cabassous unicinctus | reverse complement strand
CTTATTTATCAAAACCCCCAATAATACTATCCCACTTAATCCTGACAACAGTTTTCTGTGGTAACTGATATCATCCCTTCTTTGACTTTTTAACTCTGTAGATACACACATAAATGAAGTGTTCACCATATAATGTAGGGAAATGTGTGATTTTCCATGGCTGGTGGGTCTGGCTCTTCTACCCTGAAGAGGAGTGCATCGTTCCCATCCTCAGCCTCTACAGGAGGACTGGGGAGTGACTTCTGACCAGGTAGAATGTATACCAGGGCAGGATGAATGAGAAGGCACGGTGGATTAGCTGCAGTTTATGAAATAGGTACCAACCTCTCCCATTGGGTTCCACTGAGAATAATCTATAGAATGTTCAAAATATAGGCCATTTTTATTAAGTTTACATTTAGAAGCAGATATGTATTTCTAGAAAAAAAAATTTAAATTGGTATTTTCACTAAAGAGCATCTACCATTTGTGGTAGTATGTGTAAAGCTTACTTAATTCAGTCAACAAAGGCAAAGGCAGAAACAGGGAGATCAGTTAAAGGATTATTGCAGATGATGGCTTGGATTATAAAATGGTAGTCATACACAGAGAAGACATGCAGCGAATGGACACAGCAGCACAAGCAGCAAGGGGGGGATAAATAAATAAAATAAATAAATCTTTAAAAAAAAAAATTAAAAAAAAAAAATGGTAGTCATAGAGATGGTGAAAAGTGACCAGATTCTGAAGGTTGAGTCAATAATTTGATGTGGGTTGTGAGCAAAGGAGAGGAGAAAAGAATGATTAGTCAGTGGAGTTGCCATTCACTGAGATGATGGAAAGGTACAGGCTAGAAATAGGAATTTGGTTAGCAAGTAAATGACATGTAATGCTGTGGTATACAAGATCACTAGAGAAATGAATGTAGACAGAAATAAGAAGAGGTCAAAGCAGTGAACCCTGGGACATTCCAGCATGTTGAAAGAAGTAAGAACAGGAGGAATCAGGGAAGAAAGCTATGATGAAGCACCTAGTGCTTCTAGGAAGAAAACATGCAGAACCAGAGGCATTGAAAGCCACGTGTTACGTGGTGTTAATAGGTCAACCAGGATGAAGGCTAAGGAAATGGACCCTTGGATTCTGCCAAATAGGGAGCATGAGTGACTTTTATACTTTACATACATACATCATTCCCTGAAAGCAATTTTCTCCTCCAAGCAGTACCCTGAGGGATTTTTTTTTTTTTTTTTTTTGGTACCTGGGGGGCAGGGATTGAACCTGGGACCTCCTATGTGGGAAGCTGGCACTCAACCACTGAGCCACATCGGCTTCCCTGAGTTCGTTTTTTCATTTGTTTTTGTTTTTTCTAGGAGGCACTGGGAACCCAACCTGGGACCTCCCATGTGGAAGGCAGGCGCTCAACCACTTGAGCCACATCCACTCCCGACTGAGGGATTTTTAAATCATCATCCCCAGTTTCAGCTACTTGCTCAGACTTTCTTTTATACTGCGAAGCCATTTTACTATAAATAACCCTGTACCACTGTTTTATTACCCAAAATAAGGTCTTCCACTCAATTCTCATAAAGAATTAGAATAAGGTTTAATGTCTTCTCTGATTATTAAACATACTGAACACAAAATTAAAAATGTCTACCAATAGGACCAGCGTTTCTGTGCTAGCCCCACAAAACAATCTACACATTTTCCTTAATGCCTTTTGAGCAACATATTGAATAAATACTGTACTATAGGAGATTTCTGTAAGAAAGTCTTTGGGGTTTCTGGTACAAGGTATGCCTGTTTCAAGTTTTGCACTGAAGGTGTGTTGCTGTCTTTACAATTCTTAGTTTACATTCTCTTTCATTTGAAGTTCCTTGCCCTCCGTCATTTCTTGAGTACTGTAACAAGTCAAATCTACAAGCATTCGATGTAACAAGATTAAGAAAAAAAGTCATGCGATGCGTTGTTGTCGAATACTTGCAGCTGCTAAATGTTGTTTCAGCTTTTTACGGCCTTGGCCTGTCACATTTTTGAATCAGAGGAGAAGTTTTTTTTAAATCTTTAGTAGAAAAATAACCCTTAATTTTGGCTTCCCACAATTGCCATTTTGGAAATTGTGTTTAGGATTATGTTATTTGGTAGTCCTATGGAATTCTGGTTTTCAATATACATTAGTATTTTTACTCCACAATTTTACCAGGAAGTGGATAACTCCTGTTTATTGCCTCTGACTCACCAGCCAGCAATTAGCCTGCTCCCTGGTAAAGGGTTGGCTTCTATTGAGCCTTCTAACCTAACATGCTGGCATCTGGGTGAAATTCCTTCTTCAGCTGCAGTGACTGCAGACCACTAACGCTTTAGGTGAAGAGGATTTGAGTGTAACAATGGCTTAATTTGTAAGTGTATTCAGATTGTGGTGGTTCTCAAGTTTCTTGCTGATAGGAAAATTCAGCCAGTAGCAGTTGTTTCATCCATCAAGCTAGAAAGAAGCTGTACTTAGGAACGTAAACATGACTTGTATTTAAGACAACGTTTTCAGCAAAAGTAGTCATCTCTTTTTCCATATATGGGCCCAAGTAGAATATTGCTGCTATTCATGGTTTGCCTGAAACCATGAAACTCGTGGCCTTTGAAGGTCAGTTTCAGATTTGATCCTTGAATTTACTGCTTTTAAGAACTGGACAATGATGCACATTGTTCATTTTTCATACTGAACTGTCAGTGTGATGTTATATAGATAGGTTAAGTTATATTCAATTACCATGCTTTTTAAATAAGAACCTCGCAATAGTAAACCTGATAGGAATACAATTGGCCACCTTCCCTAGGATTTCTCATATAAGTATATAATCTGCCTTACCCACACTGTATTAAAACATCTGTTCTTGAGTAGGAATGCAAGCATTTGTTTCACTTTGCTGGCTTAAAAATAATTTTAAAACATAACCCAGATAGCTTTTTGGATGAATTCAGATAAGAAAAGGGCGAAAGACAAAGAAGCATGTTTAAATGAATTGTTCCAGGGCATTCTTGTGTCTTTGCAGAACCTCCCGTCAGTTGTTCCTGGCAGGCAATTTTGTCTGCATGCCCTGTCTGCTTCTTAAGCTCTTTAAAAGTCAGATCTATGTACAATATAACAGCATACCATTACATAAATTATATTGGTGACACCTTTAAGAAGTGTTTTTAGACAAGCCTGAGCATTTTCTTCTTCCCTTCTTCTACAACTCTTGGATTATTTCTTTGTTTTTGTTTTTGTTTTTGTTTTTAACCACAACGATAAAACCTATTTTGCATTCCTAACACTTCTATTAGGTATGGATAAGGTGAAAGGCTCCTTATCAGTTTGAAATGTACTGTGTGCAGCTAAGAAAGCTGCAACATAAATCTTTGTGGGCCCTGAAAGTTTTGTAACAGTTGCTATGCTACTCAAGGTAAATATCTGTATGTGTTTTTTTGTTGAGTGAAGATTCATTGTCAATGTTGTATTTTTTAAATTGAACTGGCCACAGAAATTCTAATAAAAAAAACAAGCTATAGTTCTCTAGAGATAAGTATTTATTGCAAAATTAGTTCAGATAGTACTACACCGAACAAGAAGTCAGCTTTTCTTTTTATTTAAAGGAATGAGGTAATAAATGCATAAAATATTTAAGGTAGCCATGATAAAATACAAAAACACTAAAATGTTGATTTTCAAAAGTAATACTGGACAAGTCAGAAAGGAAACTTATTTTTGCGGCCAAACTTGCTGTCTTGAGCTTGTAACACTGATTCATGTGGCCATAACTTAGTCTGAACACTTGGGTTGCCAGTTAATTTTCAATCCTAAAAGTAGAAATATATTTGTTTTCAGTTATTCCTTCATATTAAGTTCACTTTTTATGGTCATACGTGCGAGGATTTGTGTGATACTTGTTCGGTTACTTATGTGATTCATAATAACAAATTTTCAGTTTGGTTTGGTTTTGGCAAGCGCAAAGTCTCTCCGGTGATTACAGAATACTTGGATTTATATGAAGGATAAGCTTCACGAGGGCAAGAATTTTCATCTGTTTGGTTCACAGTGCCCATCTGATAGGGCTTTTAGTAAATGTTATAAATGCTTTAATGAATGTAGTATAATATTAACCTTTGTTTGCTACTATAACCTATTAAGTTGAAAAGTTGGTGACAGCATGTATGTGTTGAAGACTTTTTGATATCAATCCTGTAAGCATGAGCCTGTTTCCTTCTGATTTTTAGGACCACAAAGCTTCCATTCAAAAGCTAGGCATGCCTTGTTTAGGATTATTTGGAGTATTTTAAAAAAGACCAAGTAAATGTGTATGCACTCAAGAACGGAAAAAAAAAAGAGTCAATATAGAATTATGTAGGCTGTATGATAGGGCACTGTTTCCCAAAACTGACTGATAATCTATGTCAACAGAGAAGCTTTAAAAATTGTAATAGTAAAGCTTAAACCCACCTTATACTTACTAGATAGTATGTTGTATTTTTCAAGCTCTCCAGATAATAATGCTGAAGCTGGTATTGGACCTTTGTATCTGACAATTGCATAGAATTCTTAAATTTTAATAGCTAGAAAGAAACTTAAATGTCACTGAGCTTAGCTGCCATGTTTTATAGAGGAGGAAACTGAGGCACAGAAAGGTTAAAGGATTTGCCCAAATTCTATTGCCTATGTGAGCCACAGCAAGATTAGAGTCCAGGCTGCTTGACCTGCTGACCACGGCTCTTCTCTCTGGTCATGCTGTTATTTGGCGTGACTTTCACCACAGAATTTAAAAGACCTCATTTTGTGTAGGGCCCTTAACACCTGGAGCTGACATTTTAGAAATGCATCATTTGACAGGATACTTTGTTGCATTGAGATTTTAGTTCCTTTTTCTGCTCTTTCATAAATCTATCCATCAGAGGTAATGACACGTGAAAGGGTCTGGACTGGAGCTAGGCAATCCCCTGAGTTGTCACTGCTGCCCTGCAGGTAAAAGCAGAAAAGTGTTTCTCTGGCTTATTAACGTAAGGATTTTGATTCCATTGTTCATATTACAGAATACCAAGAAACTCTGCTTTCCATTGCTGCCCATTGTCATCCACTAAATAGTCTTAGAGAAGGCCAAAACATAATAATAAGTACGTATTTTCATAGTCTCTAAAAGAGATAGGGAATGGAGAAGGCCCAATTCCAATTCAAGTCAGGATACTTTTTACATTTTCTAACAAGTTTAATAGCTCTATCATAAGTATTTTTAAATAGCAAAGATGTTGTTAGAATTTTCCAGACACTAAATACAGTAGAAAAGGCTATTAGTCTGAACAGTGGAGTTTTGTTAGAGGAAAAATAAACTTACAAAATGAGAGGTCATTTTTTCCCTTTAACGTCTTTTTCCCACCATTCCCCTTTTTCTTTGCAAATTCCTTTAGTCTACTTAGAAAAGCAGAACTTCAAAAAGTGAACAACTTGGTTGTTCTTTGAACCCATGGGTGGGGTAACAATCATGAGGAGACCCTTTAATAGAGGCACTGCTCTATTCAGGGATTGATTCATTAATTCCAGGGAAGAATTGTTGATTATCCCATCCTGGTTTTTTTTTGCGGGGGAGGGTGGACACTGGTGTTTATGTGTGTGGGTGTGGAGGGTGATGTTATTATCTTTGAAAATTTATCTTATTTTAATTTAAAAATTTTTAAACTTGGAGGTTTATCTCACACACACACACACACACACACACACAAGTATGGAGTAACATATGCCAGAATGTTTTCTCCCAATTTTTGCAATCATTTGAGGGGATTGATAATCTGATACATTGAACTCAAAATGTGCATATTTTGTTTGTCCAGTATTACACACTTAATTTTGTTTTGCTGTCTTTTGTTTTATATTAACATTTTGACCCTTACCTTAGCAAAATGGATTTCAGTTGGAACTTTCATTACTTCAGAAGGAATGTTCTATTCAGAGTCTTTAACTGATTTGGAAGCAACTCACTCTTGGATTATGGTTTAATTGAAAATAGCCTAAATAACAGTTTTATACCATGCCTAAAATGTACACCTGCACTGTGACACCTTACTAAATAATGTATAATTTTTGTGTTATACTTTCTCTCAACCATTTACTGTCTTCATGCAGATTATGAAACGTACTATTTGTTTTATATCATCGTAGTCATGAGTAATACTTAGTAGTTCTTTGAATATTACTGACTACTTAATTTTATGTTATGTAACTACATAAAATTTGAATTATATTTTTAAAATTTGTAAAAAAATGCATTAACCTTTTCACTTTATAAATGTAGTCAATATTGACCATATTATTAAAATTCAGAATGAAAACTTGCATTAGATATTTGTTTATATGAGTAATACAGTTATCAATCTACAAAATCAGGCTGAATGATAATACTCACTATTAAGGCCATTTTGTGTTATTGGGACAATTTTACAAAACACTGTTGAGTAAACAGAAAAGTTTCTACTATCCAAAGTTGAACTTTTAATTGGAAAAATATTATTGGAAAACATCCTAGTCCTAATATTTTAGCCAGATCCTTGATATTAATTAGAATGAAATAAGCATGGACCCAAGGCTTCCACATTCATTTCTGCATATTATACCCTGTAAAAATGACCCCCAGGGGGCAAAGGAGATTCTGCAACCACAAAGCTATGAGTTCCTGCAAGAGTTGTGCCTGCTGAGAAAGGTTTTCCTTTTTTCTAGTTTACAGAACTGCCTCTGCTAGCAAAGTCATGTGCCAACAGGGCTATGCTATCCCAGAGAGGGTATCTTTTTCAACACAATAAAGATATATACCCCCTGATGGCCCTGTTACTGAGGAAGTTTTTATGGATGAATTGGGTACCAAAAAAGACCATTATATAAATGATAAATTGATTATATGGGTCACAGGATGGAGAGTTTACCATATGAGAGAGGGGAAACAGCAGTTAGCATGGGTAGAGGTCCTAAAGCTAAGATAAACATGACATGCTCAGTAGTTGGGGAAGAGACTAGATTGATTGGGACAAAATTTGTGTTTCTTTGATAAGTAGGGGATTCAATGGAAAAGGTGAGCAAAGATAAGATTGTGCAGGCCCTGATATGCTGAATAAGGAACTTGGATTTTATCCTCCAGATGAGAAATCACTAGAGGCCTTTGTCCAAATTCATCACATGATCAGTAATATCTTATTTTAAGTAGATTGCTCTGCGGATATGCAGTGTAGAATAAAAGAAGGAAAGAGTGAAGGTAAGGAGAAAAGGTTTGAAGTTACTATATATACATAGGATATGGTTTTCGGTCTCTAGCCCAGGATGCAAGTAATGACGATGAAAAGGAAGAGCTGATATAATAATGTTTTTAATATATTAAATTTCATTGTTTTTATCTGTTTTCCAAAAGGAATCAATATTTAGTATTGAAAATTATGAAAATATAGATATCTATTAAGGAAATAATTAAAATCACCCATTCTTATTTAAACCAAAGATAAGCACTCTCGACATTTTAGGCACTTTTGAATTTTTGGTTTTCAAAGTATACATGTTGGAGTCATTGTTTATATTTAAGCTATATGTATATAGCTTGGTTTTATCATTTACTAGATTTTAAGCATTTCTTTTGATTAAAAATTCCCTGAGGACATCATTATCAATTGCAGTACACCATTTCACTTTTATGAATCATAGTAATAATTCCACTGTGGTAAATTTAGATTTTTCCCACCTTTAAAAAATTATAAATACTGCTATCATGAACATCAACCAATAGAAATGTTTTATGCCATTCCATTTCATGTGTCTTCCACCCTACCCCCCACCAAAAAAAAAGTTGAGCATATGTTCGTATATTTATTTTGACTATTTCTATTTCAACTCTGATCTGCTAATCCCTTCCCTTAGTTCACTTTAAACATTGGGAGTTTTTTCTTTCTAATTTATAAAAAATCCATTTATTTAAAGGATATAAACACTTTTCCACTTTTGTTGAAATTATTGTCCATTTTGTCACTTGCCATTTAGTTTTATGATGTGTAGTTAATCCATTCTTTTATACAACAGTATTTAGATTGTAACCAATTTTTCCCTTTTTGAAACAACACTGCAGTGGATATCCTTGCCTGTATTTCCAAATATTAGGATATAAACCTCAAAACTGAATTATTAAGACATAGGACATATAAATCTTGAAGTCTAGTATCCTAGACCCATCAATAACATCAACAGAGGTGGCCATGCCAGTTATACCGTATCCTGCAGGCAGGGCAGATAAATTCCAGTTTTCTCATATTTTGGCAATCCTTTTTTATTTCTTGCCAATCTGGTGTATGTGAAATAGTATCTTGTTTTTTGTGTGTGTGAGAAATAATATCTCATTTTGGTTTGCATTTCTCTGATTACTAATGAATTTATCATGTTTAAATATGTTTATTGGCCATTCAAGCTTTTTGGTTTGCCCATTTTTCTATTTTGTTATTTGTCTTTTTATATATATTCTGAATACTAATCCTGTGACAGCTATATCATTTGCCAAGGTGTGCTCCCAGTGTCTCTCGTCTTTTAACCTTATTAGGCCTTTTATATTAAAAAAAATTGTTGGCAAGTTTATTGAGTATAGCCTTTGTGATTTGGGTATTTTTATCTTGATTAGCATGTTCTTCTCCAATGTCTAAGGATTTTCACCTATATTTTGTTAAGCTTCATTATGAGTTAATTTCTTTATATTGAAATTTTAATTCATCTGGCACTCATTTGCGTAACTATCAAGTTATTTCTGAGATTGAGAAAAGCAAAAAATGGAAACCAAAAGAAAAATTTGGTAAATTGTGTAATAGTTCCCATTGTAAATGCATAGTTGAACCATGAAGACATTTTCATTTTTTTATTTGATCAATAGATATCCACATCCTGCATGGTTTATGGTAATGAAAGCTAATGTCTTTCTCATTGAGTAAGAAAATCTATTAAGAGTTCGTTTACATGGAGTCTTTGCAAAATAATTACTTCTAACTGGGGTTGAATACAACTTCACTTGCTGTGTGTTTTCAGTCTTACTCTATGCAACTTAGTGCATAAATCCAGGAGGAATACATTGTCTTTATAAAAATTGTTAACATAGGATCCGTTTTACTTTCAGCAATTCACAGAAGCTGTGAGTCCTTCAGTGTTACCCCCTTCAGCTTTGCCACTGGACCTGCTTAATAACGCTGTTACTGCCTTCAGTACCTTGGAAGACCTTATTCGGTATCTTGAACCAGATAGGTGGCAGTTGGACTTAGAAGATTTATATAGGCCAACATGGCAACTTCTTGGCAAGGCTTTTGTTTTTGGAAGAAAACCCAGAGGTAAGCCCTCTCCTCACACTAGAACCTCATTTAATTTTCTTAGTAGCTAATGTTTCAAATTCCTCTTCCAAAGCTTCTAGAGTTTAAGATAGTTATATATTTAAATAATCTATTCTCTTATTATTTGAACATATTTTCATATTAAAAGAGAATAGATGAAAAGGAGACTCTTAATCATAACTCAGTGATTTTGGAAGATTAAAAGAGATACTTTTGTTGAAAAGATCTCTAGGTTCTTTTTAAAAAATAATGAAGTCTTCCATTGCATTCATGAGATCCACTGCATACTCAAACCTAACATTTGGAATATATTGATTCAATGTTTCAAGAGAAATTATCATACTGGCAAAACCAGGTTTGAGGCTAGAAAAAAAGGAAGCACTATAAAAATCATCAGGTACCCTATCTCCCATTTTTTCAGAGTTATTTCAATTTCCATTTCCTAAGCCTAGAAACTTTCAAAATATTATGAAAAATAGCAGCGGCCAACTATAAAATAGAATTAATAGTTTCCAAGATAGGATTCATAGCAAGAAAATAATGAAATAAAGGAAGCCTTATAATACTAACTTTTCTGTATATAAATTTGCTTCTGAAATAATCACCTTTTACAATATGGCAATATCTCCCTTCTAGAGTGAAAGTTCTGAAAATTATTCCTAATTCCACATGGTCAAAATGTTGGAAATAACGTTAACTGATTTGTCTATAAAGTTAGCTCATTTTCCTAGTAACGTTAGAATTAGAAAGTATCCCTATCAGACACAAAGGAAAATGTTAACAAATAACTGATAATTGTGATGCACTGAAAACTGTTACAGTCTGTCAGAAACCTGAAATCTACCCAGGGTCACTTAAATTTATATGGAAGGAAAAATGTTTAGTTAATTTGAGCCATTCGCAAGGGCAGATTGCTCCAGACTTATTCTTCTAAATCTTGTCATAAAGAAACTCGATTCCTGCCCTTTCCTGCACAGAGTTGCAGCCCTTTTGAGTCTTGAGCTGTATTCTCAGCAGGTCATGCCCAGACTTGCCCAACCATGGTATTTTGCTATACCAACAGACATGGTTTCCTTTCGGCAATATTTGAAATTGGTTTTCAAGTGCATGGGCGGCCAAATCTTGTCCAGATGCTGGAAGCTGTTACATATTTATAGGATTTCATCTTGATGAATAATTTGATGAATAACTTATGGACAACACTTCCTTTCCCTCCCATTTACGAACAGGAGAATGAAGATCTGCAAGGCTAGCTGAAATACATGAATAGGGCCCTTGTTAGCAAGTTTGAAGTAATTATCATGTCGATCTGTAAGAAGATGTGGGAATGAAACGGTTCTAAGCTCAGATCTAGTTTTTTGACAGCTCATCTCTGGATTTGAGCCTGAATACCTCCCTTCTAGCCATGACTTTCTGCCTGAAACTCTGTGCCTGGTGCTCAAGGAAGATTTGGCTTGAGGCTAGCATGAATTTAAAAGCATACTGCACTGAATCAGATCTTTCAAATATTCATTTAGCACTTTCCAAATTGAAGCACTTTGCAGTTGGCCAAAACTATTAACTTTTTAAGCATACAGTAAGTGTGAGAAAAGCAGTGTGTATTTTTGGAGCTTTACATAAACTAAAATGCAGGTGTGGGATAACATCCATATAGACAAAACCAACTCCTGGCCCAAGAGTCTTTCTACAAAAGAATGGAGAGTAAGACTTTAAAAAGCTTCTAATTAGACACTGAAATAGATTTTCCACAGAATAAACATATCACAGTGTTACCACATTCATCTTAGAAAGACCACCCTCAGATTGCAATACAGTAATAGAATATCCTTGGGCTGAATATCTGGTGAAAGAATGAATGACTAACAAAGCAAAATATGCCAATTTTTTTTTCAGCCAGTGTTATCCATTTTAGTAAAAACTTCAAATACTTGATGAATCTGAACAAGAAAATTTGCATTAGAAATAAATTTCATTGGTGACGTGCTCAACATCTTCATTCTTTAGAAAGACAAACTAATATGCGTAACTTCTTATGAGGTAGTTATGAAAAGGAAAGAAGACTGAAGGTTAAGTTTTACTTTTAAAACATTTTGCAGAGGGAAGCATCCAATTATAGTTGAACTATTAAAAATATATGCATCAGAGCATGATCTCCTTCCCTCTCCCCTCTCCCTGTCTCTCTCTCTCCCTATTTCTTTGAATTTCTAGACAATGTTTGCAGAATTTATGACACCAGATTATAGCCACATGGTTTATTTAATGAAACTTACGTGAGTTCACACCTTAAAAATGGGAAGCATAAATTCCAAATATGATATGCCAAATTTAAAATCCTTAATTGTATTTTTAGTTTACAGTAATCTGCATTATTGTTTTTCTGTCTCTTTTCTTTCCCTTTCATCCTCTGGTTCAGTGGTTCTCATTCATACCTTGCTACTGCAGGAAAAAAAATACCATATTTTCTAAGTCAGGCTTAACCAGTACTTAAAAAGGGCTTTTGACTTTTATGTCAAACATGATAAATGAATGGAAGCTAAGTTGAAAGTGTGTTTAAATTTTTACATTGTAGCAGGTATCATAACTTCATTCACTTGGGAAATCTATCTAACCTTTTATTGTGGTTAAGTAAATATTTTAAAGAGAACATATACAGTCTCATTTTCTAGTTTTATGAAATAGTGTGTTTAAAACTATTTGAGGTAGATGAATATCCTTTGAAAACTAAGAGCTTCATTCACATTCTAAAGAAGTATAAATCTTAAATAAGCATTGAAGATTTTGGCAACAGGCTCTGTGTGTGTGTGCATATGTGTTTTAAGATTTCTCCATCCTTGCTCAGATATTAAATTTCTAGAGAAGAAACTCAAATAAGCTCATATGTAGCTATAAGAACAAAAGAAGAATGTATGTATATCCTATTATTTCAGCAAAATGAAATCAGGTAAAATATGTGACATCATATAAGCTAATTATCTCATTAATTTTATTAGGGATAAGTTGGTCATTTCATGGCACTCAGAAGAATGAACTCATTTGCTTAAAGAGTTTAAAAAAAGCTTACTTTCACAGGATCATTTTTCAGATGAAGAAATAATTAAGACAGATTTTCTATTAGTTTGGGAACAATAATTTTTTAACTGAGAAAGGGGTTGAAATTAACCTGTTAAATCAGTCTTTCCTTGGTGCTTTCTTGACTTAGGCTTTAGCCAATCATATAGTTAACATGTGTACATAATTTACAACTGCATATATTTTATAATATATTCCTTAAAAAATGCTTAAATTAGCTCCTTGTGACATTTTTGAAAAAGTTGATCACATACAGAAGTATAACAGCCAAGAAAACAAGCATTTCTTTCTTAATTTTCTTGTCATAATAAAACACAATAGCACTTAATTATAAAAATTGGATTATGTAGTGATAATTATTATTTGAAGCCAATCTCTAACCTGAAAAATAGTTTTTTCTTTTCTTTCAATTCATGTTTTTAAAATGTTTCAAATATTAGTAAAAAGATATTAAGTAGATATATATCTTAATAGTTCTAAATCTAAAAATGAAAACCTCTTTATCCTTGAAAAACAATCCTGAGGCATTATATGTTATCAAAAACTCTTCAGTTTTATTGGAATTACTTTATTTGACTATTTCTAGGGGAAAAGTAGACAAAGCTATAAAGCCAAAATTGAAGTTATATTAGAAGTATTTATCCTAATAATAACTTCTATTCATATGTTCATATAACTTCACTTTAAAGATGACTTGCTATTTTGATATAATTTTCCTGAGGCATTATCATTTTGTAGTTAAAAACAAGGGTTCTTTGAGTATTTATTGAGACAATCTGATGAAAGGATATTTTGTTTGATTCATAAGTAGGTATTCTTTTAAAGTACAAAGCACAACCACAACATAGTTAACCAACTTGCTGAAAGAATAGAGACAACGGTTATAAATTAGACATTGTTTCCATCCTTTAAAAGGGAAAGGAGAGAAATCTGGAGTATATGGTTAGTCTAACTTTCAAAGATTATGAATTCCTCAGTGCATTAGAAGCAGTGCTTTCCAACAGCTTCTGCTCTTATAAATATATCATTATTTTATCAATCAGGTGTCTTCAAAAATGACATTTTCTTCATTCCTTTTTGGTATTCTGTGATTTTTATTTCCAGAAAGATGAAAAAACGTTCTGTTAACAAGTTTCTATAAATTGTTCTTTATTAATTGCATGAGCCTATAATCCTTTTTAAATATGCATTTGTTTTCTAATCCAAGCATTCATCATTTTACATTCTATTCTTTCTTCCAGTGCTCTCCTTGTCAACTTTTTACCAAGATTAAAAGGTGTAGCCCTATTTTCTCTATAAAGTTTCCTGGTTATAGATCTCAACTGTTTGTTGGCTCTGTTCTTAATATTGCACAATGGCATCTCTTCATTGGTAACTAAGTTATAATGAAGCTTTGTTTATTATAAAATAGGAAGACCAGATTGCAAGCTGTATAGCCCTAAACACTAGTTAAAATAAAAGGATTTTGTTGGCGTGATTGTTCATCAAATAGCAACATTTCTTTATGAAAATAGTTTAGTGAAATACATTCAGGTCCAAAGCATGAATGCTTTTTTTCTCTGCTTTCTTTTATGCCGTTTAGTGGTGGATCTGAACCTTCTAAAAGAGGAGGTAAGATTATACAGCTGCACACCTCGTAACTTCTCAGTGTCCATAAGGGAAGAACTAAAGAGAACCGATACCATTTTCTGGCCAGGTTGTCTCCTGGTTAAACGCTGTGGTGGGAACTGTGCCTGTTGTCTTCACAATTGCAGTGAGTGTCAGTGTGTCCCAAGCAAAGTTACTAAAAAATACCATGAGGTACGTATATTTTTTTTTTTTTCAATTTCCTTCGGGTATTTTGTATCTTTAAAAATAATAAAACAGTTAATCTGAAATTCACTGTCATGGATTTATGTTTGGAAAGGATATGTCAAACATGAAAATAAAAACAAAAACAAAAAATTCACGAAGTATTTTATGTTTTAAAATTAGAATACTTAATATAAAAGCCCATACCTTAGGGTTTGAGAAAGCTTATCCTCAGATAGTACATCATGGGTGGTCAGGGAAGTTTTGATCTCTCACACAAAAAAGAAAATATATTCTTCAGCAAAAAAAAAAAAAGCGTAAAGCTTTCCAACTTTTAAATGCCTCAAAATATGAAGGAAAAATACTTTAAAGACAAGCTTTGAGATAAAGGGTTGTATATTTTGGAGAAAGGAAATCTTCAATATTTGTTTTTTCCATTTGGGGCAAATAAATCCCCATAGGACGTATTCATGATTACACCAGTCTTCCTGGTCTTCAATGTTAAATCTTTTACAGAGTCTTCACCCCTTCATCTCTTTATTCTCTGGAATTAAGGAAAATAAAATATGAAATGCTAGTAATTATTGTTTCTTGGAGCCTTAGGAATCTTACAGCTTATATATTCCTAAATTTTCATTGGTGCTGGAATATCCGCAATTATATCCCAGCTCTTGCTGATTGACATCCAATATCTGTAGCAGACATCCATCAGGAAGCAATCTCTTATGAGTCAACATTAATTTTTTAAAAAAGGTTTACATATACCAAGCCAACATCTATGACTTTCAATGACTGTGCTTCATTAGGTTTAATTTATTTCTGCTAAATAGAATAATAATACAGACTATATCTCTACTTAATAAATAAAATGATTTTTCACTTATAGAAAGACATCAGTGAAATCCTCCCTAAGTCATCTATTAGGTCATCTAAATATGTACAGTTTTCATAAACTGTTCTTTATAGGATATGATTTTCCTGCCGTTCACCAAGACTTTATTAGTAGCTGATAAAGAGGGGGGAAAGCACTGGATTCTAGAAGAAGAGAGTCCCTGTTTCCAGTTGTAGGTCTACCATTAACTTGTGACCATCAGCAAAAAACTTAACCTCTTTAAAATAAGTGTGGGGTAAAACATAAGTCACATTATTCTATAACGGTTCTGGATAGCAGTCTTGTACAAGGTAGCAACCAAAACCAGCAGTCTGTAATTAAACATAGGACTATTTACTGTCATGAATCCTGTTCTAGTTTCATTTCCATACCACATGCTTCTAAAGATTCTTTTGCTGGGAACTGACTCTGCACTGCAGTATCAAGAAGTAGATAGTCCTGAGCATGTTGGTTCCAGGGAACCTCAGGCACGATGTGCCTGGAGACCAGCCTTATTGCTACTCCATGAAATAGGAACCAGGTCTAGAAAAATCCCTTAATATGGCAATTCTAAAACAGCAATTTCAAATCAAAATGCCTTACAAGCTAGGCAGATTAAGAATTGGTTGGAATACTATAAAAGGATGTGATGAGCAGATGGTTTAAATTGGAGTGATCTTTTCCCACCTGAAACCGTTCAATTTTGAAATATCTACAGTAGTTCATTACTAAACAAAGTGTATCTGGGAACCTGATATAGCCAACAAAGTCTTGGATTTTTAATGAATAATCAAAGATCTATAAAACCACCAATAGAGCTGTATTAACTTTTTAAAACTTTCTCAGATACTGAATATATATCATGCTTGTAGTCAACTAAATCAGTCCCCAGGTCCACCATCCTATTCTTAAAAATTAATTTTCAAATAACATTAGTTTATAGTTATCCAGAAAGTTGCCACAGAGTATGCAATATCTGTTTATAGGTCTCACGGAAAACTCTTGTGTGGCAAAGGCTATGGACAATGTCTATAGATTCAAGGGCCTTCTTCCAGATTGTCATTGATCCACTATTCACCATTCTTGGGGTGGGGTTGATAATATAGATATGTATGCACGTACATACATGTGTGAATATGTTTGCTTATCTAACTATATGAGCATCCAGTATACATTTTTCACAATTATCTCTAATGTATGTGTGTGTAGAGATATAACTATACAGTCATCTAGTTCACATTTCTCGAAAATATCTCCAAATAACAATCACGTCCTAATCTTTTAATGCTTTTTGTAAATCATTACTTTTTCTGTGATAGTCACTCTATGGAAAAGGACTGTTTGCAAGAATTCACAATTTGTGAGGCCTAAATATAATGCATTTTATAATATTTTGGAAATCGGTTTTGACTCTAGGACTACCCATAACTTTATGAAATTGTTTTTTTTACATATAACTTTGAATTGTTCTAAAATCATTAGATAATTGAATACCATTCATCTGGATCTAGAAACTTAGCTCATTTAAAGTGTAGCCTATTTACAGGTTTATTTTTTATTATGATTGTTCTGATTTTCCATTTGAAGTTTATTCTACTTGATGGAGAAGAAAGAAGAAAGTTTAGAGCTTAAAAGTTCTAGATTTTCTCTCCTTCATCTACTTATATTTCATCATTTTGTTTCCCTTATGTTAGGCTAGAGATATATTCATTGTAGTACTACAAATATAACAAATATACAAATATATTTATTTAATTATATAAAATATATATTTTTCACAAATGTAAAATTTCCTCATGTGGCTTCCTTAGCATTTTCATTGGGTTTGCTTAGCCATTGTGAGCATCAAAAATAAATTTAGAAAATTAAAAGGCTCATAACAGTATATGATAATAATGCTATTAGTAATCTCATTGCTTTTATATCAACCACTAGTTTTTTCTTTTTTGGAAGACATTTTAGCCAAAGAAATATATTCCTTCAATGATTTCTCTGTCCCACAAACATGAATTTTTCAGAAAAGCATGTCAGGACCTTTATATATGTAGAAACTTAGATTTACCTCTCACTTAAAACATTCTTTATTTCCCTGGATAATTACTTTCCTAGCATGATTAATTAGTCCATCCTTGGTGCTTAGATAGGACTTTAAAGTTATCTCTATTAGAGAAGTTTTACTATTTCATAATTATTTTTTATTTTCCTCTATTTCTACCAAGCTGAGAGCTAAGTAAGAACAAAGGTCACATTATAGTATAGTGTTTAAAAATACAGACTCCCAAACCAGATATGCAGGTTTGAAACTGTCATTTATTAGCTATGTAACTTTGAGCAATTTACTTAATTCCCCATACCTTGGTTTTCTCATCTGGAAGGTCAGTCTCCAAACTTCTTTGCCTTATTGTGAGGATCCAATGAGTTGACATTTGCAAAACACTTATTATAACAATGTCTGCACATTTCAAGCCCTTAATATATACTAGCTATTTTCTCATTCACTTTTTACCCCCCTGTGCCTAGCACTATCCTTCAATTATAGTAAAGGATCAATAAAAATTTGATGGATTTTACACAGAAGATAGTCTCCCTCTGGCCAAAAACCTATAAGGCACGCTGACAATAGAAACATATTTTTTCCTTTTTTTCATTCTTAATATATTTAAATTTTTTCATAGGCTTAAGTGTACTCATACTTCTCTTACATTAAATCTGTTTGGGAAAAAGAATGCCATTTAATTGTCTGATCCTTAGTAATGAATCCCATCCTCCAGTGCTCTTTGATACCCCAAATTTCAGTACTTTGAGCAATGGTGTATGGACATCTCTTCATTGATCGTTCTTTCTGCCTGTGTCTGATCTAATATCTTCCACAGTCTCTGATTTTAACTTTTCTCTGGCCTTTTTTTCATGGACTTCTAATTTTACTTTGAATCTCTTCTTCGAAATTTTGTGAGATGCGCTTCTCCCTTTTTCTTTTCTGGTTTCCTAAATTCTGTCCTGAAAACAGATTATTTTCTTCATTGTTATCTGGTACCAGCTGGTCGTTTTCCAAGTCCAACTTTCTTTTCCAAAGTCAAAGCATTCAAAAGGAATTACAAATGAAAAAGCTGATTAGGTCTCCCACCACATACTGGAATTTCTTATTCAAGACTTTTAACATCACAAGAACATTACAAGGTTCTTCTGCTACTTATAAATCTCCACAAGCATCAGCAGACAAAAACAGTAGGTCTTTATTCTGCTAATTCATCTTGGCATGAGCACTGCTAGAGGAAGGCTTGCAGCTTGTTGCAACTGACTTATGACTACATATGGTGGCCTCTCTAACCTTTACCTTTTCATAGTAAAATTTTTCCTGCTGGAAGTAATGGGAAAATACATATAGGGGGAGATAGGAATTGAAGACATTGACTATACCAATATTGTAGTTTATCTGTCCCCACCACCTGACTCCAGATACAATTTGTAACAAGAGTGTGAAGATAAGGAATAGTATCTATATCTTAAAAGTAGTTCATTTTGCTGCCTCAAGTTGTACAAAAACAGTGAGTGAGTACTGAGACAGGAAATAATATAATTCAGTACTCATTGGAATAAATTTCACCTTAAAATAATATAGTCTTAGTAATTTTTATTCCAGAATTATAAAATATAAAAGATGAAAAATCTACATTAAAATTTTACTATTTCTGATAGTTATTATAAGACTTAACACTTTTATCTCTCTAGGGAGAAAGGTGCTAAATAAATTGAAGATAGGAGTAGTACTGTTCTGAGTCTTTATGAAATTATTATCTGTAGATAACTCTAACTGTAAAAATTCATATTTAGCCTAAGTACAAATAACTATGTCATTCACTCTTTCGAAGACTATGTTCACTCATGTGTAAAATAGGGGTAGTAATTGTAAATACCTTCAAAATGAATTCTTTTGAGTTAAAGTATGTTAAAATATGATTATAGTACCTGGCACCCAGTAAGAATTAAAAAAAAAAAAAAGTTAGCTAATTATCCTCTGATAAGATCACTTACTCCAAAAGAGGTATACATTCTCTGCTTTAAAATAATAATAATAATAATAAATAAAAATACCTTGAAGTAGGATGGCCACAAGAATTGACTTGTACCTTTTTGGATTAATGAAAATTTCCAGGAATAGTAGCATTTAGAAGGTGGTTTATGAAGTTATTTCTGTCACACCTAGAAAGCTGAAAAGCTAGATAACTCCATATTATTATATGCTGTAGTCTCTGTTCGGGATCCAAACAAAGCACAATCTCTGAAACTTTATATTTCAAATTAAATATAATACACTTTAATAGTGTCTAGCAAATACTTGTTATTCTTTTAGAAAATACATAGATATTTTCCCTCTTTGTCATGGTATTTCAAGGAAATATGTTTATTATTATCAGTGTCTATTTTGCTGTACTTTTAATTAAAAATCTCAATAATCCAAATTGCAAATAACTTCTTTTAAATGAGTCATTATTATTACCAAACCTCCTTATGCTGCACTGTGTGATCCAACTGCAGAATGTTAGCTGTGACTGAGGCTGATGTCTATGAAGTATATCTAATCCATCTCATCAGGTTTATAGAGGACTTGAAGTGTAGCCAAGAAAACTAATGAGTGGCATTATTGAGAAAACCCAGCTGTGGAGTGATCATGTTTCTTTCCACAGTATTCCTGTATGTGAGTGTATTGCTTCAAGTATAAATATTCGTTACATGTGTGAATGAATGAATGACTGAAAGAAACCAACAAACAGAAAAACGAACCGTGCATTAGTTGTTCCAAAACACTTAATCAAGGTGAACTCTCTAGTATGAGATAAGAAAAATAAAGAGTGCATGGAGAATCTTAACTTAAGAACTGTTTCTTATTCTGAAACAGTATCAATGTCTTTTTTGTCATGAAATGATTATAATAGTTTATGATGGGTTTTGGGGGGAGAGGATAGGATAGGATTTTGTTTTCATAATGCCCTTACTGGGCAAAATTAAAATTTGTGAGCCACTGCTGGGCCGCAGGATTCTTTTCAGAAATTTCACTTGTCTGTGAAATAAAAAATTATAGATATAAGGGACATTGGTTGATTTTAAAGGTGATTTCCTTTGTTCTCTTTCAGGTCCTTCAGTTGAGACCAAAGACTGGTGTCAGGGGACTGCACAAATCGCTGACTGACGTGGCCCTGGAGCACCACGAGGAATGTGATTGTGTGTGCAGAGGGAACACGGGAGGGTAACCCAGCGGCCCGGGCAGCACCTTCGCAGAGCAGCTCAGTTCCGTGGCCGGTTCTGCTCTAGAACTTATGCATTCTCTCCATCCATAATCTCAGTTGTCTGCTTTGGGAACCTTTCATCTTCAGGATTTACAGTGCATTCTAAAAGAGGAGACACCAAACGGGATTAGGTGTGGTGCAACAGCTCTTTTGAGAGGAGGCCCACAGGACAGGAAAAAGGTCTTCAATCATGGAGGAAAAATTAAATGTTATAGATGGCTAAAGAGTTACAGAATGACCTTGTGCCTATTCAACTCGCTTTGTTCTATATTTCAGCTGTCTTGATATGGTTTCAGTTAATGTCAGTACAGGAAAAACTGTGCAAATGAGGACCTGATTCTTTTGCCTTGCTTAACTCTAAATTAGAGCTCCATATACTGGGCCTAAAATCACAGAAATCTGGAATTTTTTTCCTTATAATCACATATATAAACCATAATGCCCTATGTTCTACAAACTCAGTTTTTAAAAAAGAACTATGTTGCTATGAATTAAACTTAACGTGTGTCAAGCTGATAAGAAAGACTGGATTTTTCCATATTTCTTATTAAAATTTCGACCATTTAGAAGAAGAGAACTACATTCGTGGTTTGGAAGAGACAAACCTGGAAAGAAGAGTGGCCTTATCTTCACTTTATCTATAAGTTGGTTTATTTGTTTTATTGTGTACATTTTTACATTCTCCTTTTGACATTATAACTGTTGGCTTTTCTAATCTTGTTAAATATATCTATTTTTACCAAAGGTATTTAATATTCTTTTTTATTACAACCTAGATCAACTATTTTTAGCTTGTTAAATTTTTTTCTAAACAGAATTGTTATAGCCAGAGGAGCAAAGATGATATGAAATATTGTTGCTCTGACAAAAATACATGTATTTCATCCTTGTATGGTGCTAGAGCTTAGATTAATCTGCATTTTGAAATACTGAAGTGGGAAATCAATAGAATTGGTAAGTTCCAAAGACTTGAAAAGTAAATAATTTATCGTATTTCCCCCCGCCCCCAACTATTGGAGATGCAAATATAAAGCAATATTTGAAACTAGATATTCAGATACAGGTGTTACTGACTCCTGACCCCTCTTTTGGGAAATATGAGCTTAGCTCACAACCACATAAAGCACCTTGAAAAACAGAAAAGGCTTGACAGCTTCCTGGCAAAGCGTGCTCGGCTGTGCTGTAGGAACACATCCTATTTATTGTGATGTTATGGTTTTATTACCTTTAAACTCTGTTCCATACACTTGTATAAATACATGGGTATTTTTATGTACAGAAGTATATCCTTTAATGAGTTCACTTATTGTCCTCTTTGGCAGTTGAAAAGAAAACCAGTAAAATACTTTGCTTGTAAAATGCTTAATAATGTGCCTAGGTTATGTGGTGACTATTTGAATTAAAAATTGTATTGAATCACCAAATAAAGGAATGAGGCTCTTTTGGGGAGAAACTGTGTGTGTGTGTGTATGTGTGTGCGCAAGATTTGTATCTTAAACGCCAAGAAAATGTAAGTGATAAAATGTTGTGCTACCATGATTTTCATGATTTTCATTATGCAAAAATAAATGTCATTTCAAAAGACAGGTAGAAAAAAAAACACATTTCTATTGAGGCCCTCTAATAATTTTGAAGAGTGGTTTTCTTTCACTCACTGGTCTTGATGCTGGTTTCTCATGAATTAAATTGCAACTTAAACAGAAATTGTGATTTATGAAATGCTTAGTGACAGATTGCATTGGTAGTGTGAAACTGGGAAAAAGAAAAAACAAAGCTGTTAGCTTCCACTCATTTTCAGTGGCAAATGCTAAGTATGAGCATAAATCAATTTGTTAAATTGAATAATGTATTTTAAATTGCACATTTCAAGATGTCAATTCCCAATTTCAGGTGGAGATTTCCCTGCACGGCTGCCTTGCCGGAGATTTCTAGTACCCAGAGCTTGCTCTCTTCTGGCTACTTGGGACTCTTCCAGCAGTACCCTTTTTTTCCCACCTTTATATCTGCCAGTCTTACCTTGCCCCAAGCCACGTGAGAAACCAATACATAAAATGAACATTTTGTTCCATCTTCACAATTTTGTCCGAGCTCTGTAGAGGCCCACTAGGTAGAGCCATCTGATCTACTGAAAATACCATGCAGCGTAAATCCTTCTTGGTGATTCATAATTCCTCACTGGCATAGTAAAGACTATTAAATCTTAGGGCAAATGACCTGTTAACTGTGCTTAATCCAACATTTCCGTTTGTGGAATGAAATGCCTTCTTTCCCTTTTATTTTTTATTATTTATTTTTGTTGACTCATAAAAGGTCGACAACCTAAGAAATCCTAAAAGCAGCAATTCCACATGCTGTCACTAGTTGCTGAGTGGGAAGGGGTTGAGGCCTAACTACTTCATTACCTACTCATAACGATTACTATTGATTTTGCTAATAATATTAGTCCTATTAATGGCACATGTGCCCATAACTTTGTAGAATTACAGAAAGTACTGAGTGTTTTCCATAAAATATTTTAAGTATTTGTGATTTGTGCCTTTGTCTATGAGGGATGGACTGTTTTACCTAATGTTTTTTTTCTTATGAAAATATAAAAGAGCAGTCTTAATTGATACAAGGCAGGTTTTCATGCCTAAATTTTATTACTACACTGCCTTCCTCATATGCACTTTAAAAGGGTCCAAATAACAAAGGAATAAGAATCTATTCTGTGAGAAGGTCCTGGTAGGATATGGTTAGCCTCTCCAGGTGTATTAGTTGATACTTGTGATTCAGCTTAAGGAGAGGCAGGAAATTTAAGTCCTAAACTCAATGTAATATCCCTTCCTTCAAAAGGATTCTGATATTTTAATGTATTTTAATTACATATTATAAGTGTAGTTTTAAATTATATCATTATCCTTTACACTCAGAAGAAGAAGTACATCCTGTGTCACCATGTGCTCCATCTGTCACCAATCAGCAAGTCCCATTGACTTTGCCTTTCCAGTCTCTCTTGTATCTCTGTCTACCTCTCCACTTTTGTAGTCACTTCTCTAATTTAGACCCTCATCATTCCTCATCTTATTATGCTGCAGCGGCCTGCCACCTTTAGTCTCGCTCCCCTCTGATCCATCTTCCACACCACTAACAGAAGGGTCCTTCAAACACAGATATGATTACGTCACTTGGCTGGAAGTTCTACAGTTGAAACCCACAAGATTAAATATTAATTCTTTGCACGACATGCAAAATCTTCCATAGTTTCCTTGCTGTTTATCTCTTTCGATTCATTTTGCACCATAAAGCCTAACATTCAACTCTAGTAAATGCCGACAGTATCCTAGAAGTATCAATATTCCTTCCCGTCTCTGTGATGCCCCTTGCTGGTTCCTTTTGGCAGTCTTGTTCCTTCACCTACCTAGCTCAGTAACTTCCTTTCCAGTCTCAGCTCAAATGCCAGGCCTCAGTGAAGCCTATCTACCTTAAATGCTACCATAGGAAGATTTCAATTACAAATATTTGTCATACTTTATTATAATCATCTGCCCTCATCTTGATTTCCCATTAGATTCCAGAAAAGGAGTCTTGACTCCTATTAGAAATCAAATTAGGTGATTAGAGGATCGATGTACAGGGAATCAGTAACTCTGCATGAAATAGTATGTGACTGGCTGACTATAAAATGGAATAAATGATAAAAATGAAGCATTGAATTTGATATCAGGAAATCTGAAGTTCATAAAAACGACCTAATCTGTAAGATAGAAGAGTTGGTAGAGGAGAGCTAAGTACCTTTTACTTCTAAACAGTCTAGTTAACTGGTTTGCTGGGTCACCTAGCAACATGACTAGACAATGTTGACAAAAATTTCTGTTCTTTCTGGAGTAAGGCGATACAATAACTTTCCTCTTGAACAATGTTTTGAAACTATATGTTTAGTTTTCCAGTTGATTCCTACCAACACTATCTCAAATATCACTTCTTTTCAATATTAAGGAGATTTAATAATTCATTTCTGTACTATGCATATCTTGGATATTCTATAGTATAATTTAAAATTTTAGTCAGAAGTTTAAACAATCTTAAAAATGTGAAAATATAAACATGCTGGTTAGTAATTCATATCTCATCATTCTTTTCCTCTTTTGACACATTTTGTATCAATCCTAACATACGGTTCCTAGTAAATGCTCAATTTCCCAAAAATACCACTATTCCCTCATACTTGTGCTGGCACATGGAGTACTGTTTCTACATTTACCTATCTCAATAATGTCCTCTTAAGTCTACTAAAATATCAATTATATCATTTTTTGGTATAAAAAATTATGATATTTTAATGTATTTTAATTACATATTTTAAGTGTAGTTTTAAATTGCATCATTATCCTTTTCACTCTGCCTCTGAAAGCATTTGTACTCCCAACTACCTAAAATCTAAATTCTTTCATAACTGCTCAGCCATTACAGTAAATCCTATCCTGTGTAAATTTATATGAAATTTAAATAAGAGAATATTTTGGTGGGGAAAATATTTTTTGAAAGGAATAACTTAATCATTTTAAAAATTGTATATGCCATCCCAGTTGCTTTTTTGATAAGAAACTGGTAAGCTGGCCCTAAAATTCATTTGAAAATGCAAAGGAGTCAAAATAGGCAAAAAAATCTTGAATAAAAAGATCAAAGTGCAAGGATTCACACTTCACATTTTCAAAACTTACTCCAAAGCTATAGGAATTTTGTGGCACTGGCATAAGGATAGATATGTAGATCAATGAAATATAAAAGAACCAGAAATAAACCTTTCATTTATGGCTGATTTTCAACAAAGGTACCATGACAGCTCAATGGTGAATGAATATTATTTTCCACAAATGGTCATAGGACAACTGGTTATCAACATGTAAAAGAATGAAGTTGGAACCATACCTCACACTATATACAAAAATTGACTCAAAATAAATCTTAGACCTCACTGTAAGAGCTAAAAATATATAACTCTTAGAAATATAGAAGTAAATTTTCATGACCTTAGATGAAGCAATGATTTTCTTAGATGATGACACTAGAAGCACAAGCAACAAAAGACAAACAAGATGGACTGGACATCAACAAAGGTGAAAAACAGATTGTCTTTCAAAAGAAACCTGGAAGAAAATGAAACCTAATGGCAAAAATCCATATAATGAGAGAAAATATTTGCAAATCATTTATATGATCAGGGACTTATGTCTAGCATATATAAAGATTCTTAAAACTGAATGATAAAAAGACAACCCTTTATTTTTTTAATGGGCAAAGGATTTCTTCAAAAAAGGATATATAAATGGATGATACATATACCAGGAAAAGATGTTCAACATTATTAGTCATTAAGGAAATGCAAATTAAAACAGTTGCATGAGACACCAATTCACATACACTAGGATGGCTAAAATAAAGGACTATAATAAATGTTGATGAGGATGTGGAGAAACTAACCCTCATACATTGTTGGTGGGATTTTAAGATATTGTGGCCTTTTGTAAAACAGTTTGACAGCTTTTCAAAAGATTAAACATATAGTTACTATATATGGCATAGCAATTCAACTCCTAGGTATATAACCAAGAGAATTGAAAACATATGTCCACTCAAAAACCTGTACATAATGTTCATAGCAACATTGTTCATTATAGCCAAAAAGTGGGAACCACCCAAATGTCTATCAGCTGATAAATGGATAAAAAATGTGGTATATCCTTCCCAAGGAATATTATTTGGCAATAAAAAGATATGAAGTACTGTACATGCTACAACATGGAAGAAGCTTGTAAACATTATGTTAGTGAAAGAAACCATTCACAGTGCTTGGTTCGGCAACACATATACTAAAACTGGAATAATACAGAGAAGATTAGCATGGCCCCTGGGCAAGGATGACACGCAAATTTGTGAAATAGTTCATATTTTTTGTTTGATTAATTATATGTGTAATTAAGCCTTAGCCAAGCATTAAATTGATTTTTCAATAAAAAAGAAACCATTCACAAAAGTTCACATATTGTATTGCCCTGGATAAACAAATCCATAGAGACAGAAAATAGATTAGTGGATGCCAAGAGCTGGAGGGAAGGTTAAAATGGAGAGTGACTGTTAGTGGGTATGGGTTTTTGCTCTCTTTCTTTTTAAAAAAATATATTTTAGGAAGATAAGCTTTAAGAAATATGCCTTATTGTTTAGAGCAGTTTTAGGTTTACATAAAAATCATGCAAAAAGTACAGAGAGTTTCCATATATGTCCCTCTCTTCCACCCAGTTCGCCCTATCTTTTAACATTTTCCATCAATGTGGTGCACGTGATACAATCAATTAACCAATATTGCTACATTATTTTATAAACGAAAGTCCAAAGTTTATGTAAGAGTCACTCCTTGAGTTGTACAGTTCTATGAATTTTGACAAATGCATGATATCATGCATCTACCATCAAAGAATCATACAAAATAATTTCACTATCCTAAAAATGCTCTGTGCTTCACCTACTCATTTCTCTTACCCCCCAAGCAACCACTGATCTTTTCACTGTCTCTATAGTTTTGTCCATTCCAGAATGTATTATATTTGGAATCATATAGTATGGAGCTTTTTAAGACTGACTTCTTTAACTTAACAATATGCATTTAAGGTTCCTTCTTGTCTTTTCATGGCTTGATAGCTTATTTCTTTTTATCACTGAATAAAACTCCGTTGTATAGATGCACCAGTGTTTGTTTATCCATTCATCTATTGAAGGACATCTTGCTTGCTTCCAAGTTTTGGGAATTGTGAATAAAGCTACTATAAATACATGGGTAAACAAATGTGGTATATCCTTCCCAAGGAATATTATTTGGCAATGAAATATATGAAATATAATATCTATATCTATACTATTTATGCATATTTTTGTGTGGACATAAGTTTTCAACTCATTTGGGAAAATCCCTTAAAGTATAAATGCGGTATCATATGGAAAGCCTATGTTTATCTTTGTTAAAAAAAAGAACTTACCAGACTGTCTTCCAAAGTGACAATACCATTTTGCACTCCTACTAGCAATGAATAGAAGTTCCTGTTAATCCATGTCCTCTCCAGCATTTGTTGCTGTCAGTGTTTGGGATTTTAGCCATTGTAATAAGCTAAGCAGTGTAGTGATAATTTGCAATTTCCTAATGACACAGGATGTTGAGTATCTTTCAATATGATTATTTGCCATGTGTATAACTTCTTTGTTCAGATTATTCACCAGTTTTGTTATTGGGTTGTTGGTCTTCCTGTAGTGAGTTTTGAGAGTTCTCTTTTTATTTTGCACGCAATGTTTTGCAATGTTTTGCAAATATTTTTTCCCAGTCTCAGGCTTTTCATTCTCTTAAAAGCATCTTTTGCAAAAAATAAGATTTTTGTTTAAATTAATTTTAACTTACCAATTATTTTCTTTCATGGCTCATGCCTTTAGCTCGATCTAAAAAGTCAGCATCAAACCCAAGGTCACCTATGTTATCTTCTATAAGTTGTATAGCTTTGTGTTTTACATTTAGGTCTGACCCATTTTGAGTTAATTTTTGTAAAAGGTGTATGGTTTGTGTCTAGGACCATTTTTTTTTTTTTTTGCGTATGGATGTCCAGTTATACCAGCACCATTTGTTGAAAAGACCTTTCTCTCTCCATTGAAATGTCTTTACTTCTTTGTCAAAGATCAATTGACCATATTTGTATATGTGTATTTGTGGGCTCTCTATTCTGTTCCATTAATCTACTTTATTCTTTCACCAATACCACACTATCTTGATCATTATAGTTTTATAGTAAGCCTTGAATCAAGTACTGTTAAGTTCTCTGACTTTGTTTTTGATATTTGCATTAGCTATTCTCGGTCTTTTACCTTTCAATATAAACATGAGAGTAAGGTTGTTGATATCCATGAAATAATGTGCTGGGATTTTGTTTAAAATTGCCCTGAATCTATAGATCAAGTTGGGAAGAATTTGTATTTTAGTAATATTAACTCTTTCTACCCATAAACATGGAATACATTACTTTATTTAGATCTTTGATTTCTTTCGTCTGAGTTTATGGTTTCCCTTGTACATATTTTCTTAGATTTATACCTAATTGTTTCTCTTTTATGTGGTGCAAATGTAAATCATGTTGTTTTTAATTTCAAACTCCAAGTGTACACGGCTGGTAAATAGAAAAGCAATTGACTTTTGTATAAAAACCACGTATCCTGCAAACTTGCTGTAATTCCTTATTTGTTCCCAGAATTTTGGGTTTTCATTTTGAATTGATGAAAATATTCTTAAGTTAAATGGTTGTTATGGTTGCATAACTGTATGAATATACTGAAAACCACTGAATTATTCACTTTAAATGAGTGAATGTTATGATATGTAGATTATATCTTAAGAAAGCTGTCATTAAAAATTATATGTGCATATAATATAATATTCAATAAGTAAAGAAAAAATTAAGGGATAAAGTAAAATAAATCACCTATAATTCTATCACCCTGAGATAACCAGTATTAACATTAGGTGTACATCATTTCTATCTGCTCCTTATGCAGATAAGTACATAGATAGATGAATGCATGGTGGGATAGATGGAATTGTTGTTCTTAGTTGTAGTTTCTGTAGTAGTCTTAGATATCTACACCTTTGTCATGACCTAATGGTGGTTGGAATATATTTCCCACTTCTTGAATTTGGTCTTTGTCATATCTTGCTTTACCCAGAGAGATAAAAAGTGGCTGTGATATGTATAAAGGTTTCAAATGTGCTTGTACAAATGGGTTTGCTCTCTTGCCATAACCATGAGAATATACTTCAGAGAGTCTGCTGGTCCCAGAAGACCTCTGGTACAGATGTGAACCCAAATTTGTTCCTGAAATCAAGTCTGGCTGAGTCCAGGCAATCCACAGATCCTTAAGTAAGAAATAAGTGCTTCTTATAGTAAGCCACTGCAATCTTGAGGTTGTCTGTTATGCACATTAATTGGTAATAAAGAGTATTAACAATAGTTGGTATAAATAATAACAGGTATTATTTCACTTAAAATAGGGTCATATTGTACATGTTATTTTTAGTGAATATATTATATATACCTTCACTTGAAATTTATGGACAAAAAATTGAAATTGGACAAAAATAAAAGTAGTATTTTGGAAAATAATTCTTAAATACATGATCTTTCTAAATCCCATAAGAATTGCAAAAACTGTTATAGAAAATAGTAAAAGCATGGAATCATTTGCTAACCACCTACTTTTATTTCAGTCAGTATCTATTGATTAGCTGTTATAAAAGAGGAGGAAAGATGCCCAGACAATTCAACACCTCTCCTCATTGTTGTTGATTATATTATTGACTTCATGTTTTACTAAATATTTTTTAAAGATTTATTTACTTTATTTTTTTAAATGTATCCTTCCCCTCCCCCAAATGGTTCTCTTTTCTGCTCATTGTTTGCTCACCTTCTCCAGGAGGCACTGGGAACTGAACCCAGGACCTCCCACATGGGAAGCGAGCGCCCAACGGCCTGAGCCACATCTGCTCACCTTGGGCTGCAGCATCTACTGGCTTGTGCAGTGTGCTCCTTATTGCAGTGCAGCATCTAGCTCATTGTGGCGGGTGAAGCGTCTAGCTCATTGTGACAGATGCAGAGTCTGCTCATCTTCTTTAGGAGGCACTGGGACCTCAATCTGGGACCTTCTATGTATAGGCAGTTGCCCAACTGGTTGAGCCACTTCCATTTCCCTTAGTAAACATTTTTATAATGGAAAGTACTTCAGGAAATTTTCTTCTGTTCTTTTGGTTATTTTTCTTTTCAAACTAGATCATTGGTTTTTCCCTCTTTCTTTTTATCTTCGTCCCTCCCTCCATCCCTCCTTCCTTCCCTCCCTTCCTTCCCACTTTCTCTCCATTTTTCTCTGTCTTTCCCTATCTTTCTCATGCTCTCTTTCCCTCCCTCCCTCCCTCCCTCCCTCTTTCCTTTCCTCCCTCCCACCCTTCTTACATTCCTTCCTTCCTCTTTTTTGAACATTAGATATTTGTGTAATTTCCATGACTTTAATTTTTTTTTATAATTTACATAGTGCATACCCACATCCACACTATCATTTACTCTGAAGCAGAAAGAGTGAATTCTGACTCTATTTTACTTTCTAAAATTTGTTGGTCAAACTGAGCTTCAGCCTGAAGACTAGATATTATATTCTATTTAATTTTCTGTTGCTTTTGTAGGAAGGAGGTTGAGTTCAACTGGAAGAATTTGCAAGCTTTGATAAAGGAATTCTGCTCAGCTCTCTCTCAAAATATAGTTTGTGGGGATTTGTCTCTGAGAGGGGGATATACCCATTTCTCATGGAGTGGGACAAAGAGACATATAAAATACGTTTCAGATCTTAGTCATAACTCAATACAAAGACCTTGAGTCTATGCTTTCATCTGAAGAATATTAGTCCCAATTTTTTATTTTCCAGGTTTCACCTGACTCTTCTGAGAAACTGTTTTCCCTTCCTCTTCTGCTTACAATAGAGAAGAGACAACACCCCCTCCTAGACTGGTTTTCTTCAAAATTAGCAATATTAGTGAGGGTGCTTAGGATTGTATTTCAATATTATTTCTAGAAAGAGAGATTGTAATGAAAATTGTCCTAAGGCTCAGCATATCCTACTGTTTATTTCCTAAGACATCATCCTTTTTAATTTATAGCATGGTTATGTCCCTTTCATTAGATGCTATTAGAAAATGAATTTTTCATTGGGATTTTGTTTCTATAATTCAGCTCCTCTTCACCATCACTATCCCAATGGTAGAAAATATTTTAAATATACGTTGTTATGATTCTTATGATAATTTAATTTTGGTTTAAATGTTTATTTTTTGCCACTAAAATAAGCAATTTCCATTTTTATACCTATAAACTAAATATTATTTGACCCTACAAAGGTATATTTTGTATTTAAATCTTGTTACAAATTTAATTTAAAAAGTTGTTAATGCTGAGTTTGGATTAAGGAGAGGCCACATTTGAACAACATGGAGGCTCTCAGGAGGTAACTCTTAGGCACCCTACAAAACTAGGCTAAGTTGCAATTTCAAGAGCAAAGGCTCATAAGCATAGTCATCAATATCAAGGGCCCATCAATGGACCATCCGTCTTCACTAGTTATTGCCCCTGTACTTGGGGGATTGTTGCTGTTCCATTAGAGAATGTGGCAGAGCTCCCCAGAATGGGAATTCAATATTCTTTCAGTTGTGTGAATTTCCACCCACTGTGACAATGTCCCATGAACATTTGAACACATTTAAATACCTTATATATATGCCCAGGTGAACTTCCCTGTATACCCCATCACTGACACTCCACATCAATGATCCTCCCCTGCCCCAGTTGTAACCCTTCTGTGGTCCAAAACTTCTTCAAAAATGAAGCCAAGAATACCACCAAATAAACTTAATAGGAAAATGAAATAGTAATGATAGGTTTAAACATAAGAAATAAAATACATAATATTTTAGAAAAACTAAATTAGAATTTAAAAATTAGGATATTAAAAAAGAATGAAAAATAGTAAAAAAAAAATTTTTTTTTTGACATTTTGCCTTTTACACTGTAATGTCTGTTGTCCTGTATGTGCAATTACATTCTCTTCCATTTCTTCCCCAGTGTCTTGCTTTTTTTCATTTTGTCTTCAAAGAAGTTTTAGGTCACAGTAAAATCACATACAGCATATAGGATACTCCCATATACCCTTATCCCCCTTCTCAGATAAACTTTTTATCTGTGGATAGTACATTTGTTACAACTGATGTACAAAAATTGAAACATAGGTACTAACCATGGTCAATAGTTTACATTATGGTTTACATTTTAGACCATACACTTTTTAAAAAATTTGCTGAAATTTAACATGGCCTGTATCCAACATTGCAAGAGCATACAGAACACTTCCATTGCCCCCTAAATACCCCCTCTTCCATCTATTCTATTCCTTCCTCCCCTCCCCTCAGGGCCCAAGGCAACCACCAGGCTTCACTCCTTGAAGGACAAGATTCATAGTTACTTGCAACAACACTGAGGGCTTGACACACTGGTCTGTCCTCCCCTATTAGGGGACATGACTCCCCTATTAAGGGACATGACTCCCAGGGATGAGCCTCCCTGGCACCGAGGGATTACTACCAAGCACCAACTAGCAATATAAATGGAAAAAGACCTTGAATAAAAGGGGGAAAAGGTAAGGACAAATGAGTTTATATGGCTAAGAGATTTCAAAGTGAGTCAGGAGGTCATCCCAGAAGTAATGCTTATGCACGTCTCAGCAGGATCTCATAGACTGCCAAAGTAGATAATACCCCAAATAGTGGGGCTCCTGAGGGCTCTGGAGACACCTGGGTCCTATGGTCATGGCAGATAGCTATGGAGTTTGGTGCCTTGCCAGTGGGCCCTACTTTGGAGTTTGTGCTCCTGAGAGTGACAAAGCTGGACTCAGTTGTGACTTCTTTTCACGTGCATCTTCTGTCTCTTCTATTTGAACCTCTAGTTGGTGCTGGAGTTGTTAGGTGTACGTCCAAGAGACTTGAACCTTTGGGCTGTCCATGTGCCTGCTGGGCCCTGAGCCTCAGCAGATTTGCAATGCCACTCTCCAGTTCATTGGACTCACCCAGGACAACTAACAAGGAGGTGAGCATGGACAACCACCATACCAAGAAACCGAGAGAGTCTACAACTGCAAGCAAGAAAGTCCCATCCATCAGCCATATGAGTTTTAAGGCCCCTCTCAATTAGAGGTAGAGTGGGCATCATCATCCCAGAATCCTCAGGATTGGGGAATAAAATATGGTCTAGCGTGGACTTACTGGTATTCTACTATAGACTTACTGTGATTGTAGTAATGGAAGAAATATTATCATTGATGTGGAGACAGAGGCCACTGGAGGTGCTGAAGGCAGGGAGAGGGAAAAAGAGGTAGAATATGACACTTTGGGGACTTGGAATTGTCCTGAATGACATTGCAATGACAGACACAGGCTATTATATATCCTGTCATAGCCTACAGATTTGAGTGGGAGAGAGTGGAAACCACAATGTAAACTATAATCCATGCTTAGTAGCAATGCTCCAAAATGTGTTCATCAATTTAAATGAATGTACCACACTAATGAAAGAAGTTGTTAATGTGGGGAAAAGTGGGAAGTGTGGGGAGTGTGGCATATGGGAATCCCTTATATTTTTTTGTAACATTTTATGTACTCTAAGTATCTTTTAGAAAAAATAAAAAATATATTTTAAAAAAAGTTAATAATGCTACTCAGTATTAGGTGGGTTATGAATTTTCTGCCCATTTGCTGAGAAAACTGGAATCCCACTCTGTTCTAACCTGTTGTGAGATGAGCTCTTCCATAAAACTTGGTAGAAAGCATAATAATTTTCTAAGCTATATTTAAAACTATTCTGTCCAAGTGTATTTCATTTCCTATTTGGAAAGAAATCCAATTAACATAAATTTTATAATGATATTTAATCCAATTAATAAGTATTTTCCCAAAAAGTACAAAATTTAATTCAGTTTAGAGCTTAATATTACATCCTTAAGTGGCAGTTCCAATACAAGTCAAATTCATGACAGCCCAGTAAACACTATTTGACTTTTCCATCAACAAAAAGAGATCCTGGGAAAAAAATTAACAATGTTTAGATGGTTATTCAAAAACATATCCTGTTGCACTTACTAATAGACAACCAGCTGTAATGGCAACTCAAGATAAATACATGTAGGTAAAATATAGTTTATATGAAATTCCATAATTTCTAACATAACTAAAATGTCCATTTATTTAATAATAATAAACAATGGACAAATTTTGAGAAGTGATCATCTCCAAAATCTGGAAAATAAGATGCATTTCCTTTGTTCCATATTTAATTTGAGCAAGGAATAAATTTAATATCTCATAATTCAGATGCTAAATTTTTTTTTCAAAGATACTTCCTGAAGTAGTTATTATTTTCCAAATTTCCAGACTGATAATGTTAATTTCAAAAGTGTTCAGAGATCAGTAACTACAGGTGATATATATTAGGGGAAAATCTGTTACAAGGAGACTAGGATTCACATGAATTGTTTATAGACTACAGTTGGAGCTGCTTCATTTTCAGTTCTAAAGCTGTGATCTGAAAAGGTGATTTTGCCAGCATTTGAATAGAATTGTAAGCAAGAGAACTGAGTGTGTTTCTTCCAACATAGCTTATCAAAACCTGGAGCCTGGGAGGCAACTGCATTTTACCACTGTCATGAAAAAAACTGACCTTAAGCAAAAGTTTAAAATGAAAAGCTTAAAATGATCAATTTTTGTGTTGCTTGGCTTTAGAAATCTTCTAAAAAAAAACACTAATTCAACCAGCGAATTTTTATTATCGGGATACATTCTGATGATTTAATATAAATGATTTGCTAAATCAAAATCTTGCTGTATTACATAAGACTTATCTGTTTTGACAATACATGTGTTATTGTTGTGGAATAAAGGCATAGAACTTTTGTTATTAACAAGATACAAGTCATATTGCAGTCTTAACTGGCATGGTAATAAATCATAGTGAATTGTTTTTAAACTTTTATCCAAAGATACTTAAATTGTTTATAATGATTACTTTTGTGGAAAGTTTTTCATCTTAATTTTTGCAGCTGGAGATTCCGTCAGGAAGTGGGAATGTGACATGAATAACTGCTCTAACATCACACATGGACATCTTAAAAACATTTGAAGAAAATTATTAAGTTCATATTTGGTTTATGTTCATGGGAGAATTCAAACTATTTTGCATGCATATGCAACTGCTTTTAATTTAGATACAGGAATCCCTGAGTAAACAAGTCCTGTGTTCTTCTTTCTATAAAGCAAGCTGCATTTTCAGTCTTGAAATGTATCAAAGTTGTTTTCAAATTTCTGCTTAAGAAAACCTAGACCATGGATGCCGAGCCAGATACTAGGATCAAAATAGGTAAAGAAGCCTCTACCCTTTATTCCCAGACTATTGCTGTTTCCATCAGGTAAGATGAAGGATGATAAAGTCACTAATGTACCACCTCACCACCCTGCAGTTACAGCTAATCTATCTTTGGTTCACAGATAATTAAATATTTTCACAAGGAATGGCCTGAATTGGCCAGCCAGTTCCTCTCTCCTTTAAGTTTTGGAGGCACTCATCCACTGAAATAAATTCATCATATGATCCTTTGTACTCAGCCTAGAGTGTCACACCTAGTAATTACTTGATGAATTTTGAAGAAATAAATGTATAAAGTAATGTCTAAATTACCCATGCTTGGTTCTTTCTTTGCTTTTCCTGACTCAATCCCTGCACGTCTATGACTTCAACTACCACCTATATACTGGTTATTTCATGCTCTCTACCACCAGCTCTGCCCTCACTTCTGAGTTCCACCTCAGTTCAATTGCACCATCCTCCTGAATGTTCTGTAGTTACCACTTAAGTGAGATTCACTCTTACCTACTTCCTTTTCTCATATTGGCTTCTCCTCTTCTGTTTCTCAATTAATGAATTCATGGCATCATCTTAAAACCAAGTTATTCACTTGGGAAGCATCTGTTTTAGTTTGCAACAGGCTGCCAATGCAAAATACCAGAAATGAATTTGCTTTTTTTTTTTATTTTTTTTTTAGGAGGTACTGGGGATTGAACCCAGAATCTCGTACATGGGAAGCAGGCATTTAACCACTGAGCTATATCCACTCCCCAATGAAAGTTATTCTTTTTTCATTTGTTTTGTTTTGTTTTTACTTGGTACTGGGGATCAAACCCTGGACATTTTACAAGGCAACAAGTGCACAACCATTTGAGATACATCTGCTCCCAGGGTTGGCTTTTATAATGGAAATTTATTAGGGTAAAATCTTACAGGTATGAGGCTGTGAAAATGTCCAAATCAAGGCATCATCAGAGATACTGTCTCAACAAAGGTCCACTGCTGGTGATCCTAGACTCCTCCCTCATGACAAGGCAAAATGGTGCCAGTGTCTGCCTTCTCCTACAGGCTCACTTTGTCTCCAAGCTCAGATGTCCATATGGCCCATCTCTCCTCCAGCCTTGCCTTTTCAGCTTCAGGCTGCTCTGCTGATTCCAGCCTCCTGCTCTCTCTCAGCCTCTAGAGGTTGTTCTGTGGCTGTAGGTGAACTTGGAGTCCTACTCTCTTACATGGCAGGATAAAATAGCAGCTCTCTTTCCCTGTATGTTTCTCCAGCTTATAAAGGGCTCCAGCAAGAGGGCTGAGACCCACTCTGTATCACGCCTCACTGAAGTACTCCAATCAAAGGTCCCCAACTCAATTCAATCCAATCAAAGGGTCCCACAATCTAATCAAAGACCCTAACTGAAGCAATCTAATAAAAAATGATCTTATCAAAAGATCCCTTAACTGAATCTAACCAAAGGTCCCACCACATACAATAAGTTTACAGACACAGGAATGAGTTCGCTTCAAAAACAGGATTTTCTGGGGTCCACAAGGAATCAAACCAGGATAGCATCCTAAACCTCTCCTTCTCCATCCTTGCTACATACCCAATAAATCACCTAACACTGTCAATTTCATTGTTGAATTGACCCTTATACCATTTCCACTGCTCCAGCTTAGACCACCATTATCTTCCAAGGCTTTATTATCAATTTCCTAATCAATCTTTCTTCTTGCCTGTTACTGTTCTCTCTGTATTGATTCTGTCCCTTCTCCAATCCCACCTCCCATCCACACTCAAAAGACAGAAGTATTGATGTTAAGATGTAGCCAAAACACAGATCCCATGCTTCCTCAAAAAACTGTTATGTTACAGAATATGATAAAATCTGCCCAGCTTTATGGTATAGAATTTCTGACACTCTACCTACTGAACTTATTTCCGTGGCTTCTTCTACCACACATTGTCTTAGCTCAGTACCTTCAAAGGTGCTATCATTATTCTGACTTAAATGCCTTCTGCCTTTTCTTTTATTGCAAGAACCTAGTCATCCTAGTCATTGAGACCTAGCTCAAATGTCACTTCCTTTTTAATGCCTTTGCAGATTTTTAATGTTTCCGTTAAGTGTATGCTCTACAGAATGCCCTATGCAATTGTTACTGTGTTGTTTTGCAGGGGGATTGGAGTCAACTCTCAGTTCTGGCAATAACTACATGACCTTTCACCATTAATTAATTAATTTATTTATTAATCTTTTTTATTTCTCCACTACTGAAAATTAGATTACCTAACTAAAGCTCTAAGGAAAGTCCCTGGTACACTATAGGTGCTAAATAATTATTCACACCTTGTAGGTATCCACTTCTCCCTCCCCTCAACAGTATATTTGACTTATTCTTCCCTTAGCAAAATATGTGTCATCTCAAGGATGTCATCTCTAGTATTGAGACTATCATAGAATTGATACTCAGTAAATATTTGTTAAATTAAGATCCTCCTCAAATATTGTTTCACCTCAGTGCCTCTTTAGTAATCTACATCAGGAAAATGTTCCTACTTTAGCATAGTCCAGCAACTATGTTCACTTTTATCCTCTTTACTTTACCCAAATATTGTTCTTTTTTGCTTTTTTTAGCAGAGTATATCTTTGTATTTCCCTACTCCTTTCATCAATCCCATTGTACTCATTTTTATCATATTTGTGGAAATGTGTTGCACAATCCTTTAATAGTTCAGTTAACATTTTGTTTACAGGCCAAATTCTGTAAATTTGTATACAGATATCTCAGTCAAAAAGATATTCTTACCTGTGTTTCTTGGGGCCTTGCTTTACTTTGATTCTTTCTATGTAATGCTTATACTATTTTTAAGTTTTCCCTTTAATCTCCTGTGGTTTTGATTTGCAAGCTAATCCAAGTGTATTTCCAGTGTTTTAAAAGTGTATATATCCAGGTGTATTTTGAGACAGATTTCCAAGAAATTATACAGGTAAAGAATTAAGAAACTCAACATTAGTTTAAAACAATCCATGAAGAATTTCTCCATCAGGATAAATTTCTTCATCCTGCATCTCAATAGGCTAAAATAGTATTTTTTTTATTTCTGAATTTATTGTTTATTAATACTGTGCTGGTGGTAAGCTATTGTTTTTCAGGCATGTGTGTGGGATTGAAAATATCTGTGAATTTCAGGATGTTGAATGTAAATATTTTGTAAATGCATATATGGGCACTTTTCTAACACTGCCAAAGGATTTCTTGACCCAAGCAAGTTTAAGAATCAGTAATGTCACAAATAAAAGGGAGCTAAAAGAAAGACACACGATGCACCCATGATTTTTTAAATTATGAATTTCTGAAAAAGCATCAATAAGGAATATCCCTGAATCTGTGGTTAGAGTATACAGTAGCCTTGAGCTGTTGGAAGAGACCACCCAGCAGCAGAAGGTATGTTTGCCTTAGACGTCATCTCTTTTATCAGCACTGTAGTTGTTAGCTTGTATTTTAGTTCCAGTGAAAGCAGACTTTACAAATCAATGCCTGTGGGAATCAGGCTAGCAGCCTAACTACGTTTAAAGTTTAAAGTTCAAGGGTACTTCAATTCACCAATCTACAGCAAGGTGAATTTGACTTATTTGCAGAACTACAGGAAGATTCTCATGGATTAAGTTGCCAGATGTATGTCAGTGATAATTACTATGAAAGAAAACACAACCTTCTTTGGTGAAATTATGGGAGAGATGACAGAGAGTACAACGAAAGCTTAAGCACATTAACCCCTGGTCAATTTTGGACTCACTTCCAACATTGTGACCACCTCATTTTCACATGTTCAGAAGCTGAGGCCTGTTGCCTCTCCTCATTCTCTCAATCCCCTAAGAATGCAACTCTCACCACGTGCTTCGCAGAAAACCATATGGCTCAGCCAAAACAACCCTTATATAGAATAGGATGAAATAGGAAAATAATTCTTGCCTGTAACTAGACTCCAGTGGTTTTCTAACTTTATTAAGTATACACCTGATGTGATGTTTTTCAACTTAGAATTTCATATTAGTTTTCCAAAGTATACACACATCCTTCAAACCATTCAAAACAATATTTAGATGTTATCTTTCTGTTTTCAACACATAGAACATATGAGACAAGAGCAAGGAGAATCTTCCTTTATAAAGCCTATCACTGAATGTAAATTTCAGAAGAGCATTGATTAGGTTTCTATTAAGAAAATATTTTCCCTAATGTAAACATGTAGTTTAGTTCTTTCCCATTATTTGCTATAAACATTGGGTATCATGATGTTAATAATTTTTATCTGATTTTTACTATTAAAATTGTATGATAGGGGAGCAGATGTGGCTCAAGCGGTTGGGCTCTCACTTACCACATGGGAGGTCTGTGGTTCGGTTCCCGGTGCCTCCTAAAGAAGACAGCAAACTGGCGCAATGGGCAGGCATGGTGAGCTGATGTAACTGGATGGTGCAACAAGAGACACAAGAAGAAAAATATAATGAAAGACGCAACAAGGCAGGGAGCAGAGGTTCCCGGTGCCTCCTAAAGAGGATGATTAGGATGACGAGATGGCGCAATGAGCAGGAGGGGCAAGCTGACATGACAAGATGATGCAACAAGAGACACAAGAGGAAAAACATAATGAGAGACACACAAAGCAGGGAACAGAGGTGGCTTAAGTGATTGGGTGCCTCCCTCCCACATCGGAGGTCCCGGGTTTGGTTCCCGGAGCCTCCTAAAGAAACAAAGAAGATGAACAGACACAGGAAGTGCAAACAATGAGGGGGTGGGGAGAAAAAATAAATAAATCTTAAAAAAAATTGTATGATAAATATTTTTCCTGTGTCATTAAAGTTTATCATTGAAATGAATGGTTTCATAACATTTCAATTTGTGGCTATACCATCATATATATCTTCCCCACTGGTTGAAATTTCATTTATAACTTTTGTTAGTAAGTGAACATCTTTGAATCTACAGATGAATTGCTTCCTATGATCAATATGTTGGTGATTGGATAATATTTAAAATGTATTGATAATGAATTTCAAAATATGTGTTATTTATGGGTAATAATACTAATACAAATAATGCAGGCTGGTTTTGGGGGGTGTTGTGGGTGTGTTTTTTGTTTTACCTGAGTGTTTTTTCATTCCAGACTGTAGCTTGAGTTAGTATGTCCTTCGTGGGCATAAACCCTTTTCCACAGATTCACTTGAATAGAATATCAGGACAATATCAAGGAGACAATAAAATAAGAGTTATTTGATCTCTTTTTTGAGTGTCTCCATTGTGTGAAGTGTCTACCTACTCGGAAATTAGCTTCTTGTGTAAATTCCTAATAAACACATAACCTACATGTTGCTCATATGCAGAGTATTAGCCCAGATAAATGAGTTTCTCTTTTTTTATCCCTTACAAAATGCTACAGAGCCCCTAAAGTTTCAAGTTCATTTTGATGTCTGTTTTTCTTGATAATTTTCTTTATTATTTTAACAAAATCTGGTCAGTTAAATTTTAGCTGTTTATGGAGATTGTCTGCTGAAATGGATCACCTTTGTAATGGAGTCATGGTTGGATACTTGCCAGTAATGCGAGAGAGAAATTAGCTGCATTTCCCCTATATTTGTAATTCCTTTCTTTTCTTCATATGTCACGTAATTCAGTAATTTGTGTAGCTTTCATAGCAAGGTATAGACAGTGATATTAAAGACCTATAACATAAACTTAAAAGGCTACCATAGTTTATCAGAGAAAAGTTGTAAAACCTCAAAGAATGTGAGGCAAATGATGGTTTAAAACACAGGAAGAAACAGTCTCTGGCTGTGAAAAATTCCCTTCAACAATATTGGCAATTTTGCATTCACAAGTTGTTGTGTTTTTAATGCCAAGGAAATCTCAGTATTCTGCACAAGAAGCAGTGAGGAAAGAAAACTGCTATATGATCTTGTGGATTTACTAACCTTCCATTCATAGGATCTGATGAGACACACACACATATGATGTGCACATACACGCACACTGTAACAAAATGTGCAGAATGTAAAATGTAGAAAGAAGGTGTTCAATATGGAATATTGTTTTATAAAAGAAGGTGCTAGATACAATTTGGATCTGTGCCTGACACTTAATAGGTGCCTAATGAATATTTATTGTTGGCTGGTTGAATAAATACTGAGTGAACAGATGAAAATGTTAGCATAAATAAAGAATATTATGCAAGTTAGAATTTTAAATATCCAAGGTAAATGAATTTAATGCTCTTAAACTTTTACATTTAATGTTTCCTTGAAGAAACCTTCCAGAATCTGTGTTTTCTCTTAAGTAATTAAATTTTGCCACGGATCAGAAGCATCAATTAGATCAGGTGTATAACTGTGCTTTTCATTCAAGATTTATATATTTGATATTTTTTGCCTTATTGTCTCCCATTCTACCCAACATTCTTTTCTTTTATATCATCTTAAACTCCGCAAACATATTCCACCCCCAAAGAAGCCATCTTTAAAGTTTTGGAACATTTAAATTTTTTTTTTTTTTCATTTGTTTGTCAGTGCTACAGGATGGTGAGGTATACGTACTTTCTAATTAGAAACAAATGACATTTTTCTATATATAACATCTCATTATTATGCATTTCCAGAGGGAGCTAAATCACTAATACTGTAATTTTTAAGAGAATTTCCATTCCCCCTTTGTACTTAAAAGACAATTGGAATTGCTTCAGTTCCCTTGACAAAAGTTTGGAAGCCAGAAAGAGCCTCTGCTAAATAGTTTTCAACTATGAAATTTACATTTCATATATTAAGCTACCTCCTTAATGTACTTTCCTACATGAACATATTTCCTGTCTTGCCACTTCTTTCTAATGCCTAATGATTTCCATAAAATTGATTTCTAGCATCTGTCTATACTTTACCACTACCTCATTGTAGTATGACTGAGGATGTTTCTAACAGTAATTTGTGCACTGCAAGCAGGTATTCCCTTTCACAATATTTAGAGTTATTATGAAAGGAAAGGCAGTAAAGTATAATGGTTTATCGTTAGGACTCCAGGGGCAAAGAGAAGGTGGTTTAAATCCAACCTATGCCAGTTATCAGCTATGTTACCTTGGGAAAGTCATTTTACTGAAGTCTCAGTATCTTCAACTGAAAAAAAAAGGAGAGGATAATAACAACACTTAGCCTATTAGATTATTTTAAGGGTTAAACAAGAAAATCTACGAAAAACACATAGCTCAGTGCCAAAACATTGTACGCATGCAGTAAATATAAGCTCTTCATTATTTTTCTTTGTGGTAGGGGACAGTCCTTGCACAGCCTACTGCTTTTCCCTGGGACCCACAAATACATCCTGTGTGTGTCTGCCTGGTGGAATGAAACACATTTCCCTAGTAGATGAGGGGCCTAAAGGTACGGTCTTTCCCCTGTAGTCCTGAGCATATGTAAATATTCACTGGAGACAGTCTGACTCTGGTGGGCATGTTTTATGACATCCAGCCCACACCTCTGCAGTTTGTCTGTCCCTGGCAGGGAGAGAGCATGTACTCCACTGTTTGTTCTCCTCACTGTGAACTGCAGAGGATTCTCACTGAGCTCTCAGATCCTGCTGCCAATAATGCTGATGTAGCTTCTCAATGTTTTATTAGAAGGGATTCCTTCTGGCCGCAGAAGGGTGATGAGCTCCCAGCACAGGTTGCCTACCCAAATCCCCCACTTTTTACGGTTGATATGATGGTATATGTTTGACATAACTAAGCCTTCCTTTTAGGATTTCTAGGGCCCTTTAACTTATTCTGGTATAGACTCACTTTGTGCTTCAATTCACTATAACTCTTATCATGCCAGAGGAAGACAAGCCATGAGGGCAATTTGAAGGGAGAAATGAGGCCAATGACTGACAAATTATGGGGATAAAGTGTATTTGTTGGAGGGACGAAGAAGGTAGAGCGTACATGAGGCCTCAAGAATTTTAGGGAATTGTTTCAAGACCACTGAATAGGTAGAAAGAATCTGGCTGTGGATTCAGGGAGGAGGATGGTGAAATGTGGGGGGCTACAGGATACAGGACGCCGGGTTAGTAATATTACCAGGCATACAATGGCTGGCTTCCCTGAGAACCTTTATTTGCTCAGAACCCATTTGAAAAAAAATTGCTGCTTTAACATTAATTTTATTACTTTGCTAGTAATGAAACATAGACAATTTCTAGAAATGGAATTTTTTCCTAGGACATTTTTAAGGAAAATGTCTAAAAGATTTCTTTCTCAAAAAAGAATACAAATTGAAGAAAGCTGACAAAAAAAAATTTTTTTTAGACTAGAATCACGTGTTTTAATTTACCTTTCCCTCTTCTATGATGCAGAGTACATGATCTCCAGGAGTCCATTATTTCCTTTAGCATCTTCTATGACAGTCATTTGTTTCCATGATGCAGTACTTATTAGATTAAGAGTTTCTTGAAAGTTCCCCAGGGCCTGGCACATAATAGTTGGTAAATATTGAAAAAACTGAAATCATACTGCAAGGTTTACAAATTAAATTATGGAAAATGTACCTTCCTAATTTAGAATATTTATGTATTTAACAACTTAGCTAGGTCTAATATAGTATATCTTTTGAGTATGTTCTATTCCTGAAAGCTGTTTAGTGGTTATGTTCAAGATATTAGGTACTATACTCTAAATATTCTCTTCTAAAATAATAAAGTTAGGATTAAGTTCAGGATCACATCCTCTTAATAAACCTACATTGGAAGTCTGGGGTTCCAATAGAAGCACCTAAACAGTTTAAAGGGGTATAAGTCTACAGTCTCTTTTCTGAAATATAGGAGCCCAATATGTTTTGAAATTCAGAATATTTTAGACTAATTTAGGCAAATGGGGAGACACATTCTGGATATTGATAAATCTCCATTAGGGTTTGGGACAGCACCCCAGATTCAAGCACTTTAATATTTCCGTAGCAAAAATTATTTAATAAGCACATTAAACAAATAATTAATAAACATTAAAACTAGCCTCACATTAGTTAGATTATATGCTTCTATCCAATAAGCTAAGTTCAGGCCAGGTTTTGTGGCCAAATTAAGAAAGAGAGTTTTGGTTTTTAGATTTTTTTTTTTGGATTTAGGAATTGAAGTTAAGTGATTACAGATGTATAATAGTTTCTTTGCATAGCTGTTTCTTGTTTTCAAATCTCTTTTTCCTGACTCAGTCTTCCTCATCCCTGTCATATATAGTCCTTCTTTTCTAACAGTAGCAATTTGTAGCATCTATCTGAAATAAAGTATGGAAATAATATAACCCACAACTTATTCTCATGAATTATATATTTTTTCTTTTTTTTTGTTTTCCTTTTTATTTTTAATGAATTTTATTTTTAAATAAATGTAATGCCCTAAAAGGAAAGAAATGTACCGTAAAATAATATGTGTGACAACATGCAAATGCTCGGACTCTACCCCACTGGAAAACGTAACAAAGTAGTCCAATGTTTGCATCTATGGTTAGAATCACTATCAATGTGCCAACTACAAAAGCAGACTGATAAAGTATACTTCATTGGCAATACCCACACTTTGAGTGGTGTTCCTGGGGGCATGATTTAAAAAATGCTAAACAAGTCTTGATAAAGTTCCTAAAAAAAGACAAAAGAAGAAAAAAATGTATATGTTTGTGTTGTTGTGGTGATAGTGGATTTAGTTGTTTTCCTGTAAAATTTAGTGTTTCATAAAATAGATTCTTAAAAACCTTTGCAATTGTACATAAAATGTATAATTCTCTAAGGTCAGATTGTTGTAAACTGGTTTTTCCCTTACAAGAATGAGTGGCAGGACATTGGAATTCATGTGGAACTTGAGGCAAATTCCCATTGTGTAGGACTGACCTGTACTGTACATTGCAGAACATCTAGCACTCTCAGCCCTTTCTCCCAATCGTATTGACAACCAAACTTGCCATCACACATGCCAAATGCCCTCACCCTCCCATGAGAACCATAGACCCATCTAATCTCACAACAATCCTTTAAACTCATCTTCTTATTCCCATTTTGTAGATGAGGCAATTGAGGAATGGAGAAGTTTATAAAACTATGATTATTGAGTGGAAAAACCAAACTCTACCTAACAGAAATTTTACTCTTTTCACTCTACAGGCTATTATTTTATGAATATATAATCTTACTTGTCCCTTCTCATTTTCACATGCTTAAAAGGTAGCTCTGTTACCTTGTACTTTCTATCCTCTTTCTGAAAGTGCCATTTCCTAACATTACTTATGCTAGATTTTCTTTTTTGGTGGAGTGAGGAGGCTATTCTTGACAACCAGCTACTAGGAGAGCTAGTAGTATTTTCATTTTTAAAGATTCAGCCTGTTTTTGCAACTCTGTTGCATTTTATTTGAAAATAAGTGACCCAGTGATTGGCATGCCACCTAAAAGATAACCAGGCCAACTAGAGATTGGATGATTGCATTCATTATCTATTGTTTTCTAAAAAGTGGACCCCAAATTTGGCAACTTAAAATGATGAACATGTATTATTTCACTAAGTTTCTGAGGGTCAGGAATCCACAAGTGGCTTAACTGGGTGGCTCTGGTTCAGGGTCTCTCACACGACTGCTATCAAGCTACGTTTCGGCATCATCTGAAGGCCTGATTGGGATTCACTTCCAAACTCATTCACATGCCTGTTCATGACCACAATTCCTCATCATATTGGCCTGTTCTGATCGTGATATGGTATCTAGTGTCTCCAGAAGTAATGAAGAGAGAGACAGGGAGAGAGAAGAATTGGGATAAGGAGACTTTTATTTTTCATTTTATGACCTAGTCTCCAACACACTCACCATCATGTCTGCATTATTGTATTTGTTAGAAGAGAGTCACCACATCAAGCCAATACTCAGGGAATAGGAAGTAAGCGCCACCTCTTGAAGGAGGGAGAAGCAAAACTTGTGGACATGTTTTTAAACCACCATAGCAGTCATTCCAGTTCTGAGAGTCATTTCTGGTATTTAGCCCAATGCAGAAAAATAGTTTCACACTTGTTGCCTCACATAGATACCCTGAAAGCCCTTTCCCAAGTTCTTTGCAACCATTCATCAGTTTCTGCTTTGCTGCTACAGGCTAATACTTACCATACTTAGAGCCTTCATTTTGGCCACCAAAGTGCCTCATACTTAAAGAAATCCAGAAATACCAGATGAAGTCTTCCCATGTCCCACCAACACCCCCCATGCCCAACAATCTGTACACAGTGGATGACTCTGTTAAAAGCACATCCCCTTTTCTTTCAGGGAGAACAAACTCTAAGGCATCTTTCCTTTCCAGAACTTTCTCTGGCATCAGGCTAAAATTACCCCTTTGCATGTTTTCTTCCCCTTCCCCATTATGTTTCCCTGACTCTTGGACCGGTTTCTCCTGAGAGACTTTTGTTCATAAATAACTTCACCTGAATCCTTGACTCAGGGTCTACTTCTGACCCATGAGAGAGAGTATGCAATATTTTCTTTGCTTAGAGCTTTATGAAGATCTTAAATGCTATAATTATGTCTTTTTTTTTTTTTAAAAGATTTATTTATTTATTTATTTATCCCCCCCTTGCTGCTTGTG
>JAQZBX010001402.1:0-83597 GCA_029593785.1 Cabassous unicinctus | reverse complement strand
AACATTTTTTTGTTTTTTTCTTGGATTTTGGGTAAAATATGATGATATTCATGGATTTTAAGACAGGTTATTTTTAGGACAGAGTTGTGTTCAACTAGGAGTTAATCAAACACACTCTCTCTTTCTCTCTTTCCTTTCCCTCCCTCTCCCTACAAAAAGAGAAACTTACAAACCAAGCTAACTAAAACAGCTAATTTCAATGAACAGAATTATCAGTCTATTTCAAATGAATTCTTATTTTAGTTTCTTCTGGTTATATTTATCAGGAAAATTGATTCATATTATTTTTTCCTTTTGAGGTCAACCCATTTTAATTTTTAAAAAATATATATTTCTTGAGCAGAAATATATATTGTTGCTTTATACTGTTCATTTCAGATTGGACCAGGTAAGCTTGCGGAAAGGCAGAGGGCAGCGGGTTGTGTTTTACAGTGGTTATAATTCATGCTACGTTTGTATGCATCTTAAGTTGCATTGCTCACAAAATTTAGTGATTTCTGAAATAATTCTCAAAATGAGTATCTGAAAAAATTAACATTGATACTATACTCCTTAGGGATACTCACGCTTTTGTTTCACTACCTGGGAAGCTGAGTTTTGATGTATGCTAATTTATTTAGACTGCCTATTTTAAAATAGGGTAATCCTTTAAGTAGAAGAGTGCATGAGAATCATGTTCCTATTATTTTTATTTTTTTAAAAACAATTGATAGGAAAGAAAGAGGATGAATAAGCCATCCTTGTTCATGCCTACCCCACCCCAATTACATATTAAAAGCAGAGAAGTTTGATAAAAACATTAAGTTTCTCAGTGTTACTTGGGGTCTACATGTCTTTTTCTGATTGAGGAGTACTACGGGAAATGAAGACTCCTGCTAAGATACAAAAAATGGCCAGGCACTGCTGTTTTGTATCCCGAGCCAAGTGCTTCCTAGGATTGGATAAGAGTTGAATATCTGGATAGAGGGTCTCAGGTCACTAATATAAAAAGCCCCTTGGCACCCTGTGTCATAGAATAAAGTGTCGGGCCATTCCCATTACTTGGGTGCCTGTGGTGCTTTTCTTAAATAATCAGTCCCATTCAGGCAGAGATCTTAAGGTTCTGCTTCGACTTTCTATTTCACAAGCAGTAATTTTTTTTAGGCTAAATGGCATTAGAGACATAATGTTTTTAAAGTAAGGTTTAGAAAAGAACTTGGTATATCCCAAAGCTGAAGCTGGTCTGATTCCTTCCTGTTTTCCCAGAGGTCAGACAGAAGTTCTGCTCTGACAGAATTGCACTTGGGCATTCTGGGTAGAGGCAATCAACATTGGCTCTCTGTCTGGGAGAGTCTGGGAGCTCATGAGCAGTTGGGTATCAATTTCAGGATGGCCTCCTAGAAGGTGGAATCAGACAGATGTTCCCTTGCCCTACTTTGGCCCTGCAGTCTCAGGTATGGGTGCCCTAAGAACTTAATTTTTCTTCTATAAACCTTTTAAAAGCATGAAAAACCCAGTAAGTAAAAATGAAGCCTAGATAACATTGCAAACATGCTGCATATACATACATATTTTGTCTAAAGTATAATTTCTGAGTGCCAGTTAGACAGTGTGCTTCACTGCCTTAGTCTGCATATGACCAATGAATTCTGAGAGGACACCACAGCAGAGCATAACTTCTGAGATTCCAGCAGCTTGCTCTTTAAAGAGCTATTTTTAGCTGGAAGGGAGGATGTAGGCCTCAAAGTGCCCGTAGGTATGTCCTGCAGTGGGGAATCTAAATTGGAGACTTTCGGGGATCAGATTCCAGACAAAGGTCTCCACCACGCTCCTCTAGCTTCTGCTCCAAGAAAGGGTGGTTGTGCTGGGGGTTGACCAGCGTTCTCCAGGGGAACTCAGCCCGCTGTCGCCCAGGAGCCTCTGGTCTGGAGTTCACGCTGTGTCTGGGCCCAGCCCAACAAGAAGAAACTGCAGAGCTAGGAGGTGTCCAACAGCCGGACCCCCGACTCCCCAAGACTCATTAAAAAATCACGACTCTATTTCGATGCCACCGACTCGGGCTCCTGAGATAAATTTCAATCCAATTCTTACGGATTAATATCGAAATGTCAACCCGCAGTGTGAATAACTCCGGGCCAGGCTCCGGCGAAGGGCAGGCTTGGAGAGGTAACTGGCGGGGTGGGGGAAGCGAAATGCCCTCAGCCGCCCTCGGACTTGCGGCCTGAGTCCCGGCACCCTGAGGAGGCGCTTGCGGCCCCGCGGACCCCAAAAAAGACATGTCCGGATCTCACGGGATCCCAGAAAAGCTGGGCTGAGGATTGGGCGCTGAGGAGGGTGAAAGGGAGAAGAAAAAACAAAACAAAACAAAACACAAACGGGCTTTGAAGCAGAGACGCAGAGATACAGAGGCAGAGAGTCAAAAATCCTGAAACACAGAGTTGGAGATAGGCAGAAAGATGCTGACAAAGAAACGGACTACATAAAAGGCAGAGAAAGGACAGAGAGAAACTGTGTGTGTGTGTGTGTGTGTGTGTGTGTGTGGTAGAAGCAGAGGGAGGGAGGAAGGGAGGGAAAGAGAGAGGAAGGGAGAGGGAGAAGAAGAGAGAACGCACAGCGATAGAGACCGCAAGGGAGAAAGGAAAAAGCAAGAGTCAGAGCAGAGATGGAAGACTGGGAGACTGTGGTTGAGTAGGAGGTGTCTGGAGAGAGGGAGGTGGCGGCAGGGAAGCCCTCCCCTCTCCCCCAGCTCCTCCTCTAGTTCGGCCCAGCCCCCGGCAAAGAGTCGAGCTCGCAAGGTCGCCCAGTCCTCTCGGCTGCTGGAGGTCCGCAGCAGTCCTGCCTCCGGCCTCGCAGCCACAGGTCGGCGTCGCCTCAGGCAGTCCGCGGCGCTCCACACCTTTCCGCGCGGGTCCCTTCCTTACGCACCGCCCGGCTGCGATCCTCGCCACGCCCCCCAACCCCTGAGAGGGGGCGTTGCAGCCGCCAGAGACACCGCTGGAGCCACCTCTCGCTGCCGGCCCGGCCCGCCGAGAGCCCGAGAGCGGGATCTATTTACACAGGGTATTAATTAGTCTTTGAGGAGTCTTTCGCTCGCTTGCCAATGTAATTGCCCGTGTCGGGGAGGGTGTCGCGCCGAGTCACGGCCCTGCTGAGAAACCACCACCGCTGGGGCGCTCCGAACCCCAGCTAGCTCCAGAGCGTCCCCCGGTGGTCGGGCTGGACCACGGACAGCGCACCAGACTGGGCTTGGGAGCCGCTTCTGGGCTTCCTAGCTTCGCGTGTAGAAGCGCAGCTGCCCTGTGCGCCCGCAGCCTCCGGGTTCTCGTCATCCCACTCCTGCAGAAACTCGGACGGCCTGCGCCTGCCGTGTGGCTTTCTTTCTTCCGAAGTTCAAGTTCCGAGGACTTGCCCATTCTTCTTTCCCTAAGTCATCTCCATCATCCTGTGGTAGCCGCGGGAAGCCGGGAGTTCTCGGTTATTCGTCCCAGTGCTGGCAGCCCCTGTCGGTCCCGAGCAGCAACTGGGCGCGTTCGCCTCTCTTTCTCCTTCCCTCCCACTTTCTCCCTCCCTTTCTCTCCCTATCTTTCCTCCTTACTCCCCCCTCCCTCTCTTGCCTCTTAAGTTTTATGCACCGTGAATCCAACTGTGCCAAGCCTAGGTTCCCGCGAAACCAATCCTGAGTGTGACCCGGGCACTGGGACGCCGACTCCACCAAGGCTGGACCAGGCAGCCAGGCCGGCTGGTTCCCGAGCATGGAGACCAAACGCCAGGGAGGGCACGTCCGGGGCGCGGGAGACGCCAGGCCCGAGTAACTCCTCCATGGACTCTGTCCAGAACGGTACTTGCTCACCGGATTCGCCCCCACTCCTGTGCGGTACGTATCCATTTCACTTGGGCAGAAGGGGTGGGGTGCGCGGAAGGGGCGGCGGGAAGGAGCACTGGTTGGGGGACAGAACGCTTCTGCCGGTGACCCTCACAGCGCCGGTCAGGCTTCCACTCTAGAAGTTAGCGACTGGCTGTGCCCCTTGGCTCGAAAAAAGTAGTACCAGAGGTGTGCGTGTGTGCGTATGTATCTCTGTGTATAGGAACTCGATGAGTAAACTGAGCCCGCTTTCCTGTATGCAAATTGCATTCTGTTTCCCCACCCCACCCCACCGATCTGTGGAGAAAACCAAAGCCTAATCCTGGTCGGCTCTACCTACTCTTTCCTCTCCCCGCGCCCCCTCGCGCGCTCGCTCGCTCTCTCGCTCTCTCTCTCTCTCTCTCTCTCTCTCTCTCTCTCTCTGTCTCTCTCTCTCTCGGTGTGTACGTGTGTGAGCGCTGCCAGGGTTGGCGAAGGACCAGCCGCCGCTTTTAGTCCGAGCCGCCGGGCCATCAAACACTAGGGCAGGTGTCGCTTCCAGAGACGTTCGGGCTCTGAACCAGTCTGCACGAGGCTCTGTGTGCCCGCGGTCGCCTGCCTCCGCTGCCCGGGAACTCGTACCCAGGAGCTCAAGGCGCAAAGAGCCCCTCACTGTTCTGCCCTCGCGCCCACGGACCGCACGCTCGCTTGTTTCAGGCGCTGGATTTACTCGTTTTTCAATTGTTTCCTAACCCTTTCCCGTGTTTTTTGGCCCACCCGACCCCGCCTCGACCCTGTTTCCCCGTTGTTCGCGAAGCCTAACCTTGCCCGCTTGGTCATGGGATGTCTAATTTCATTTGTATCTAGGCTGCTGAGAGCGCTCCTTGCTCTGTAAAGTGGATGTCAGGTGGATCTATGTTTTTGAAGGAACAAAGACTCAGCGAAGGCACCGCCGGGGAAGTTTGAGACGCGGGAGGATGCAGGCTGCGTGCTGGTACGTGCTTCTCCTCCTGCAGCCCACCGTCTACTTGGTAAGTCGCCGGCTGTCCCGCGCCCCCGCATTCCCACCCGGGCCAGGAGACTAGGCAACCCGGGGCACGCTGGAGGAGGGTGAGGCCGCCAACTCGGCGACAGCAGAGTTCCTAGCGACTGTGCTGGAACAACTTTGGCAAGCTGGTCTCCAGATCCCTGCGGGATTTTCCAGGGTTCCCACCCCTATTTCTGCTCCAGTCTCTTCGCTCCAGCACGGGATTCTGAACAGCGGCTAGGGCGTGCCAGACACCCAGAAACCGAGGAGGTAGCGAGAGGGGGTGCTTCATGAAGACAAGGCAAAAGGAAGGGGTGGGAGGCATTGAACTTTCAGTATTTCATTCACGGAAAATGGGGTATGGGGGCCACAAATCTGCTCCTATCTTGACTTCGAAAATGAATCCATCCACCCACTCTCCCAGTTTGGAGATGTGGCACATAAAGAAGTGCGAGTAACTTTTTTCGAGTTGTAGGGTTCAGACAGGATAAGTTTAATGATAGGAGCACTACAAGCAATCAGAGTGAGTTAAATATACTCTGGAAAACCGGCATCTCTCCTCTCAACCTCCCCTTTCCACCAAATAATCGAACCCCGGCTCCAGTGCCCAGACCCTTGTTAGGAAGTGGGGAGGCCTTGTCTCCAGAGAGAGAAGCTGAAGCAAAGCCGCTGTCGCCTCCTCCGGGAGCGGAGTTTCTCGGGGTCTGGACTTCGCACACTGTTGGATCTCGGCTCTGGGGAGAAGCTCCTTGTGATTGCGGCGGATAGGGAACTGTGGATCCCCCGCTGAACCACGGAGGAGAATGCGATTTCTAGGGTCTGGCTGTGGGGAGCGTCGGGAACACTCGCGCCCTCCTGGTGAGGTTGCGCTCAGTGCCCATTGCCCACTCCAGGGCAGCCGGAGCACACTAAGGGTTGCGTGTGTTTTGCCTTGAGGCGAGGAGCGCTGGGGTAGCCTGAGCTCTCTTGTGGGGCGGGTAGATGAGAGTTGGGAGGCTGCAGTGGCGTTCCTGAATCCCAAGGGCTTCAGAACCCACAAGCTTGAGAGCAAAAGTATCGCCATGCGTGCAATTGTGAGTGTTTGCCAGCTGTTTGCCTTGGTGCATGTGAATTCCGGACTGTAAATTGTGCGCACTCTGTGTATGTGAGTGGGTGTGTATGTATATGTGTGTGAATATGTGTGTGTGTATTCAATCAGATCCAGTTTTCAATCCAAGAACCCTGAAAGTCTGTCTTTGCACCTTTACTGCCTGATCGTGGCAGTCGTAGACGCCAGAGGGCGCTGCGCGTCAGTGTCCTCGCCCACAGGACACCTTGGGGTAAACAGGTGAAAGCCGGGGCAGCCAATCCAAAAGGACAGCCTCTCTTATTGTGTGACCAAAGTCTGTGCCTTCCCCGGCTGGAACGCAGAAGGAATGCAAAAAGTATTCTTCCTATTTCCCATCCTCAATCATTCTCGCTCCCACCTGTGTCCAGTAAAACCACTGACATTGAGAGCCCAGAGATGGAGGACAGAAAGTTTGGTCAGAGGAAATCCAGAAATTGTTTATTGAGAGATGGGGGCTCGAAGTGAAAGCGACAGGAGTTTTCCCTAACGATTCCCTTGACCATCTTCACCTGCCTGCCCCTCCTGTTTGCATACCTTTATGCTTGACCTGAACCTTAAGACTGCTCTCACGTCCTTGGGCTGTACTCATATGCAGTGCAAGGGCTCCTGGCTGTGGTGCAGTTTATTGCTTGAAGCAAGTATTTCGATAGCCTGGAAAATAATCTATCAAAAGCAGAAGTGAAATCAATACAGTTGTGTTAAATTTTAAATGTGTTTGTTGGCAGTTAAACCGTTTTCCACTCATTACAACAACAGTGCTGGATTTATTCTAATGCGCTGCGTTCTCAACAACAAGCGCATTAATTCTCCTTTAATTGTAAACTGGGAGCGTTTGAAAACCATTCAGTGTGCAAATTATGCTGATTCAATTACCGTTTAGTTACAGACTTCATTACCTGAATGCCTTTTGGCAATACAGAGAAAGGAGACAATTTTTCCAATTTCACTCAAAACAATACGAAATGTGAACAATAAAATAGAGAAGGCGATTTAGAAGTCCGTTCTTTTTCTCTCCCATCCAAAGTTGTTTTGTGTGGTGGTGATTAGAAACCACATGCACCTAAAAAACAAAAGACGGGTGGCAGCTAGTATTTCTAGGGACTGTAATCCCATGGTTATTTGCCAGTAGAACTCAGAGCTGTTTTCCTGGAGGAGCAGGAAGCTGACTTTTACCATGGAAATGAATTTTAAAGGGTGAATTGGACAGTCACATCAGGATGGTTTTAGGCTTGTAAAGAAGCAGAGAGTCTTGATTAAAGCTCTAGGGCAATGAGACAGACTAAGAAGTGGTCAAGGCTTTTTCTGCATCCGTTTCACTAACCACCAGATACAGTAACTGAATTGATCATTTATTTGTAGATACACCCCAGAACATCCTACCCCTTTGCAAAAATCTGCAGTAGATGCATGCTGGTTGTCAGGAACTGCTTCAAGTTTACTTCAAGAAAGCAAGGGTGGCAAAACCATTACTTTATTTTATTTTTTCCCCTTGAATTGACATAAACCAGGGAAGGAGTTTAATGAGTGATTTTTTTGTTTGTTTGTTTGTTTTTATGAGCTCACAGCACAAGTTAAGTAATTGGTGCTTTCTCTTTATTTATGCCTTGCCTCCTAATTGATACCTCAGTGTACCTTCCCCTTTTTGTCACTGGAATTCCAGTTTTGTTTCTTAAGGAGTAATTGCCACATTATGAACAGGTGCAAGGTTTGTTTAAATGTCTTTTATACAGAAATATTGAAGCTCCTGCTTATAGAGAAATACCTTAAATACTCTCAAATTTGGGAAGAAAAACAATCCACCAGCAGATCAGTGCTCCATGCTTAAGCCACAATTTCCTGTCTGTATTTGGGTGAATGTTCTCAAAGTATGTTTCTTGGCCCAGCATTCCTTGAATGCATGTTCTAGGTTGAAGATTTTGAGTCTCTTTATGTTTATAGAGAGATGGGTTTGTCCTTGTTCAAAAACTAAGAGTTTATTTTAGCCCTGCAATGGGAAGCTAATTAGAAATGTGTCCTCAAAGTTACCTTCTGAAGCATATTAGCTAGGATACTAAAAAGTCACCATTGGATTAACTCCCACCATAAATGGAGGGAGTGGGAAGCCATCTTTTAAAAATAAAGGCAAAAAAGTTTTCTGTTTATTGAGTGCTGTGTATAGCAGATTTAAAATATGAATTCAGTAGAAGTGTATGGCTTAATGTGTGTTAAAAATCTTTATTCTTCTGTCAGGTCTGGACCAATCCCAGGATATTTTCAGTATGATATAATGGGGTAATAGGACTATAGCATTTGAACTCAGTTGAAACACATACTGGATAAAATAGGGAAATGTAGTTTCTGGCTGTGAAGAATGGGAATCCTAACTTGAGTTATTTTCTAATGGTCAAACTGAAGGATAGGCCAGGGTGCAGGAACACGGAACACAGCCATGAAGTCCTTTTCGTGAGCAATTCTCAGAGTAGAGGAGTCTAATAAGCACTCCCTGGACATGTCGACAGAAATGCTACTCAGAAATTCAGTTTAGAGAATCTGACAAGGGTTTGAATGATGTTGTTGTGGGCAGTCACATGTTCACAGCACTATTCTAATGAGAGGGGGTCCCTTGCCCTCCAAGTAAGATCCCACCAGTTCTCCTGCTAAGAATTAAAATTGTTAATGATTTGCTTGCTTTTCTTAACCAAAGTGGGTGAGAAATGAAAATTCTTTATAAACCTTGTGCTTAAATAACACTTCAAACCATCTATTCCCTCAAATTCAGGGTATTCTTAAAAATGTGAATTCTACACTCATTGTTTTAATAGAGATTAAGGGGTGATTAATATATCCATGGGAACACTACCTCTGCACTGTTAGAAGTCATTCAGGTGAATTCCATGGAATGTGGAAGCTGGGGAAAAGCAGAGGGAGAGAGACAACTAACATCTATCCTATGGATTAGGTATGTATACTTTCCCACCTTTGAAAATTAAGCCAACAGCCCACTGAAAATTTTAATCAATTTGGGCTTATTCCTGAAAAGAAAAAAACACAAAATTACCTTACAGTGGCTAATATATGTTCTCTATTAAGGCCAGTTCTTGGAGGCAGCTTTCAAAGTTCTCTAACTCTGCTGAATACATGGTATTTCCTAACCCTTCATCCCCAGACTAGCCTTCCTGATATGGGATTAAACCTAGATTTTTGGAAGGGCCATGCCCCAGCAGCACAATGCCAGAAATCAGCCCCAGCTGTCTTCCAGAGCTCTTTCAGACCAAGAAATTGCTACTATTCTGGGCATATCCCTGAAAGGTTCAACTCTCCAATGACCAGGAAAGCAACTTCCTGCATAGTGGGGGAGCACTTTGGTGGGACTCCAGGAGGATTATTCTGGTCTGGGGCCTTGTAGTGATAGCTTTGGGAATCTGTCATAAGTATGAGAAAGGGAGAACCAGATTTGCTCCAACTCTCTCTGAAGATTATTTTCAGGGAAAGCCATTAAGTTCCTGACTCCTCTGTGCAAAGTTGATTTCTATTTGGCTTCGAATTGTTGATGGCCATTTCCCCCTAAATGAAAGTGTTGTCTGGATGAAAAATATATTGGGTGACAGGGAAATTGGTTGATGTTTTTGAGATAGGTGCCCAATGTCCTACTTTTCTATCTGAAGGAAGATTTTCTGCAGACTACAGAAATTGACAGCATTGTCCAGGTAATAACCACCGAGGACAATATTTTCAAAAAGGCATTTGTGTGATGAAAGCATTTGGGTATTGCTTTTTTCAAATAAGCAATTTTCTGTCTTGGGCTCCTTTGATTTTATAGGGGAAGGGGAGTGGAGTGGGGCGAGTGGGGGAGAAGGGGCCACACACTGATAAAAGGATGCCTTCCCCATTTCTCTCAGTTCTGAAATATCAAGGTGCCTGTCAGCTTCTCCTGGATTTCCGGGGTTGAAGAGTCCTCAATGAATTCGGCTGGTGCAGCGTTGATATTGTGTCAAAAGGGAACCCCGGAATGAGGACTAACACTCTTCTTGCGCTCCTCTGTCCCCAAGTTAAGCTGATGGAAGCTCTGAAAGTTTGCCCGCTGTCAAGTGGGGAGTTAGGAGGTGTGTAGTCTTTCTGATTTTTTTTTTTTTTTTTTAAAGAAAGTGCCTAGCTTTGATTCGATTCAGGAAAGTTCCCTAAGGACAACCACGTCCTCTAGGAGCTTCAGATCTCATTTTAAGGTCTTAATAGTCTTTGCCATTTCAATAAAGGAAGGCAGGCGCGTTGGCTGGCAGCGTGCGGTGGGGTCAGCGGCTTCCTGGCGCAGTTGGGTCGCAGGGTGGGTCTTCGCTCTAGTCTTTCCCTGAATTCCGCTCGCAATCATTTGTCTGGTCGCGCCGCGTGTTTGCAGGAAGTTGCAGTCGTAATTTATCCGCTAGTCAAGCTCCAGACCTGCTCTTTTTCTCCATGTCAGCACTACCCCCTCCCGGAGCTTGGTAAATACTGTGCGCGCATTTTTCTGCCGCCGATTGGCATGTTGACGACTCCGCTTGAAGGAATGTGACAATAAAGCGGGAAACCAAAGCTTGGCAAGCACTTAATCAAGGATAAAAAGGTTCCGCTGTAAGGATGTCACTCAATTTATTGTGAAAGTCGAATGAATTACGTTTAATGAAAGTGCTCCCCAGATGAATATTACCAGCAATTTCCTGAGTTGGCTCTGTCAGCTCAAGATGAGGAAATGCCAACCCAGATCAGAAAAGAGCGCCCGTCTCAATTACTATGCAAGCTTTCCAAGAGCGGCTTTTTATTGAGATGATATATATTGGCGGCTCCTTCACGCCTCTCCGCTCGCCCAGGAGCGCGTTTGCACATTTTCCAAGTTTGCAGTCTGCCCCCGCGGATTGTTGGCTGTTGTTTAAACTTCTGATGAGCGCGCTGCTTCTCTGCTGCGGGCTGAAAATCTAATTACCGCCTCTGTAAACAGTTTCCCCTAGTATATTTTATTTACTACGGAGGTGGGGACTGGCAGGGGGTGGGGGTGGGGTGGAGAGAAGTCCCTTTATTATAGAAAGTTCCCTCAGTGTGTAGTTAAGGGCTCCAGTTAGAGGAGAGCGAGATGGCGCCCAGTTAGGACGTTGGGATGAAATGCTGCATGGGGTCGCAGGAGCAGCGAGAGCGCAGCACGTGCGTCGCCTGCTGCGACTCTGGCAAAGCCTTTGCCGCCCCTTTTTCTTTTAAATAATGAGTGTATTTTCTTGCTTAATCCGGAAATACGATGGGGAGGAGCACTCTTAGGCCTCAGCCCAAGCGCATTGCTTCATCTGCATGAGAATGGAGAACCAGGAGACTTTTTCCTGTGCTGTTTCTTACTCTCACAATAAGACAAATTGCTGCTGAGAAAAACCGAGTGTTTCCTTAGAAACTGCCTGGCAATCGGTTCTGCGCGTTCGGACTGAATCTACTTCGGGCCTCGCGCATCAGCCCCGCGGCCCTAAAGGATTCTGACCTCGAGGACCTGAGGTAGCGGTGGTGAAAGGCGCCCTCGGTGGTCGGGCGCTCTCGCCCCACGCAGGCAGGGAACATCTTCCTCACACATCGCGTCTTATGTCCTAGACCTCTTCACCACCTATTGACTTTGAAGACCCCTTTTAAGTCGTCTTCTACAATTAGGATTGAGAAACTTTCTTTGACGTAGGTTTTATACCGTCAAGTCAGAAACCCAGTCCTCTGACCGAAGTCGCGAAATGTTCGGGGCCAGGGAAAGTTTCCCAGTCCGGGTCGCTGCCGCCACAGCTGCGAGCTTCATTGCCAGTGTCTCCTTTTAGCCTCAGGTGACCTCGAGTAATCCCGGCATGTTTATGAAAGCACAGATGCCCTATTTTCGCGGCGGGACGAAGACCCCAAGCCTTGACACCAAAGTGTTGCTTCCGGGGAGCTTTTCGTCGACGTCAGCGAGCTCCGGCGCCCCTGTGCCAGTAGGGAGGACAACGGTACTTTCCCGGAGGGAGGCCAGGACACCAACGGTGAATGCAAATGTGGCGGGTGGCCCGGCAAGCCCGGGCTGGGAGAGCAATTCCTCAGAACCACGGACAGCGCCACAGGCTCCGCCCTGCCTGGCTCTGGCCGCTGGGCCTCCCTCCCTCCCGCAGCCGCGCAGATTGGTGGTGCCTCTTGAAGTTGACTTAGCGCCTGTAGTTTCCGCAGACATCTCTCTACCAAGGAGTCGCTTTCGTAGCGACGGATCTCCCCTTCCCAGTCATTCGGTACCTCAAGCTCCGATCGCCTTTGTCCCCAGTGTGTCCTACGGTCAGAACCTCTTGTTTGCAAAATCTATCCCCCCACCTCCACCCCGGGGTGATTGCGGCGTCACATGATTACCACAGAGATTATCCAGACCGAAAGCGAATCTTTCCTTCCCCCGTCTCCTCTACTCCCACTCACTCACACAGGTGATAAAATCGACTCTTCCCCCCCCCAAAAAGAAACACGAATTATGTAGCGTTGGAAGTGCCTTTAGCAATGTAAAAGCTTCATTTGACAGGCAAGGAAACTGAGGCACAAGGAGGAGAACCAACTTTGCCGCAAAAGTAAAACTAAGCGGCGAGAAGCGATTCCTGCCCCATTTCCCACCTGCCGGGAAAGCGGTCATGGCCACCCAGACGCCCTCCAGGATCAGGCGCTTTTAAAAGACGGCGCTCCGGGTAGTGTGTGTGGGGGGAGGGGGATGGGGAGAAGTCCTAATTATTATGAATTTCTAAAGGAGCAGTAATTATTCACGGGGAGCAGGACAAACCTCGGCTCCGGCCAGGGAATCGATATATTTGCTATCGAAGTGCCTGGCTCTCCTTTAATGCAGACGAATGGGGAGGCAGCCTCATTATTTTCCGTGGTTAGGCTCCCCGGCGTGGGGCCTGATGCAGCGTGGAATCTATCATCATTAAACCCGGGATGGGGGTGGGGTAAATTTCTCCTCGTTTACTTACCAAGAACAAAACCAAACCAAAAAGCAACTGCCACAAAATACACACACTCACACAACATTCCCCTTCCCTCCCCCGCCCTTGCTCAGGACGTTGTTGCACACCCACTACGGGCCTGTCTGAACTCTTTGGAGCCGACACTGCGGTCACTTAAAATGTGCGCAGCTCCTACTCCGCGGCGCGGCTGTTACACAGCTGATTTGGTCTAGAAATAATCCGAGAGTACCGAGCGTTGGCGCTAGGGGTTCTCTGTGTCAAAGGCGAAGGTTGGCTGGGAAGTTCTGCCGTTTCAATCGCCTTAGCGTTAGAGCCAATCCTTTCAGGACACCTCGATTCTGCAAATGCTCGCGGTAACTGATGGAGGAGAGATCAAGCGGATGGTGCTCCCTCAACTCTTAGGAGCAGCCAGCTCCGAGAAAGGCAAGCCCACCAGAAGTGGACGAATCTGGAGGCGAAGAGGGGTCGGCAAGTGGATGAGAGGGGCAGGTTTGGGCGCAACGCTTTCCGGGTATTCTCGAAGACCCTAGGGAGACTGGTGTTCTTCCTTATTCGGGCGAGATTCTGGCCTTTTGCCTGCGGGCCAGCCCGCTGAATTTTCCAGGACTGGGGATGGGCCCCACCTCCACCAGCCATAAGTCACAGGACTGTCCAGGGACCTGCTACTGGACTGCGCAGCCTTTTTCCATTTCCCCTCCCGCACTCCCTGGCGCAATCTTTCTCACTCTCAGAAGTTGCCTGACGCCTCTGGTGGTGAAATTTGTACTGTATTCTTGTACAAGAGTCTTCACTGTTCCCTGCAATGCCAGAACTCTTACGGTTAACTGAGGTGTTTGTGTGTGTTCATGTGTGTGTATATTTGTGAGCATGTGTTCTTCATCTGGCACGGCCCTTCCCTTACCACAGCAGTCAATCTCTGCAGAAAAGATCATGGCACTTTTTAAAAACCTAACTCCTCATCTTTCATTGCAGTAAAATTATCACAATTATCATAACATTAACGAGAACAAAATTAAAAATTGTGGGCTTCCAGGGCATTGAAGTAATAATAACAGAATACACCCCATCCCCGGGTTTTCTTTTCTTCAGAGCGCATCCTTTCCTGATGTATTGGGATTACCTCAATGTCTTTGTTTCCTTGCTGTCAGAGATGCGAGCCAACACAATACTAGGACTGCATGATCTACTGGCATCATTGCCTCCCACCACCTTCAATTTTAGAAGCTTTGTAATTAAACTCTGTGAGATATATGTAACATACATCCAGTGGAGAACCTTTTTATTTATATTTATGTAGCATGCTGAGAAAAGAAAATTAAGGAAGTGCTCATATTGAAGCAATAACCCTACTTTGATATTAACGGAAATGTCCTTTTAATTTACTTTTCTCAGGTCTAAAGGAATATCTCTGTGAGCCCAGGCCCCTGGGCTCTTTAAGGAGGGATCCCAATAAAGTGCAAATGACATTTATTAGTTTGCACTAACTTAGAAGAACAAAAGGCCAAGCTAACCACTCAGCGGGAATGCACACTAGGCTTAGCATGGTAACAGTTGCAGTCTGATACAGGAAACTGAGTAGAAAGAGCTAGCTGGAAGCAGCTGCTGATCCCTGCATTTTTTCACTTCCCCTTGTCCTTAACCCACCACAGTTCACAAATTTACCAGTAGAGCAAAGGGCCTTCAGAGCCAACTTAAAGACACCATGTTGCAAATTGGCAGGAATTTTAACAAAGTTAAAAAATCACTTACTAAATGAAAAGAGGCCTGGCATCCCCTTTCCTTTTCTAATATAGGTTATTGCTAGAAAAATTATGATAGACAAACTAGGAAAAAATTTCCTGGCTTGGAAGAGCTTTCCACATTTCCTGATTAAACACACAGACACACAGAGCAGAGCAAAGCAGGATACACATCTGTACTTTTTTGCAGGATTCTATGAAAAATGATTGTGGTAAATTCTTTTGTCTTCATAAGCTGTTGACTTTGAAATTCCAAGTTGAGTTTGACAGTACCATTTTCTTGATAGAAATCTGGTACCTGACTGCAATATTGTCCTATTTATATCAGTATTTTCAGTTATAGAATGCAAATATTTTGGTAAAGAGGAACTGTGGCATGATAGCTGGGATTTTAGTCTTGTATATATACTTCAACCTTTCCAACTGAACTTTAGAAGCTGATTCTCCCTGTAACCTTGTAGCTGAATGTTATTAGAGGCCCACAAGTATATAAAACAGCTTATATAAAATTAATGGACTGCTTTACATTCACAATCTCTTACTGTTTGAAGGCCTTGTAAAATATTGCATCTATTTAAAATAAGAAGAATATAAAGTCAGGTTTGGTGTGCAATCAACAGTTATAAATGGTTCTGTGAAATATTTGATTGTTTTGAGTAAGTTTGACTGTGTGATGGAAATTTATTGTCCATTTTTTTCAGTGATCGGCTAATCAGAAGGCTGTTGCTTCTTTTACCTACTTGATCAGTTTTGAAACTGATTATAAGATTCCAAGGCAATCAATATTTTAATAAAGATGTATTTATTGATTTACCAGGTTACAAAGAGATCCATGGATCACTAAGAAGTCACAAATGAGCAAGAAAAAAAAAAATCGTCCAACACTGTAGCATTATTTTGTTTAAAAATGATCACCAATATATAGTTGTATAGTGTTGTTATAGGCATTTGGAATAAGTACATGGATAGAGGTTTTAATTTTAGCAGCAAATGTCATAAAATGAGGTTTTATGAATATAGTTAAGATATTAAAAACAAACCTCTCCCTGTTTTCCATAAGTGTTAGGCAAAATATGGAAAAAAATGGAGGTCTTCTTTTTTTCTTTTCCTCCTCCAAACATATATTAAAAATGACATTTTCTCATTTATTTGTTACTTGGTTTATGGATTTCTAAAAAATGCCATAAATCCCACTATGGATTTCATTTTTCCTTACTGTGCATTTTTATAAGGAGAATGAAACAGCTTTTTTCCCCCCTCTTGCATTATTGGACTGAAAATTATACATAGTCAAAAATCAGGGTAACATTTTCAAAATCTTTATTTTTTCTCCCATTCTCCTCCAAGGGTACACAGAATAGTAATACTGTTTTTTTCCTTGCAAAAATGGTCACTGCACTGGTGTGTTAACATTACCTCTAAATAAGAAATAATGCCCTGACTTACCAACTGCCCATGTACACTTCAGATGCTGTCAATACTTGATAGAAAAATTCTGGAGTTTAAGGAGTTCTCAATGAAAATGCCATAATTAATCCTGGGATTAATTCTAAAACTTTTTTTTTTTTTTTGTAGTTTAAGGTGTGATTTGTTGTTGGAGCAGCTGTGGAGTTGGTAAAGGACTGTCCCACATAATTTCCCAAATTGAAAATAAAAAATATCTTTACTCACAGATCTTTCCTGGTTATTTGTGATACAGTTTCTTGCCCCAGGGCACCATTATTTATTGTTTTGATGAATGAAATTCTGAGAAAGATGCAAACCACTTCATAGAAAAGGAAGCTATTCATGCATGGTCAGTGTAGTATTTCTCTGGTCTCGGTTTGAAAAATAATTTCTATTGATGAGGTGATTTTTGTTGAACATGGCAGAGTTTTTGCCTCTTTCCCAAGAAATAAAGAATTGAATGATGAGTACCTTATTTTAGATTTTCAATCTTATTTCTTTCAGTTTAACAAGTTGGAATTATGAACATTTGCATCAAAGAGGCAGCCACATTTCCTGGCAGCCATTATCAAACTAGTGCAGATCTGATATTAGGACATATAATCTGAGCTACCCCCTTTGAGATCAGCAGCTCTGATCTCAAGCTGAATAGATGTTTTGAAGTGTAGAAACATGAAAAGTGAATGTTTAATCCTGCCTTGCATTCTTGACTGAAATCCTTCACAATTAGAACGGCTCTAATTTTTATTTGGCCAGATGCATTTGCACATCTCCCAGATTGATGGATTTGTTTTTTCCTAGTATACCTTGAACAAATGATGAAAAGAGTGAGAGGTGTGAAAAGCAAACCCTCATGCCTAAAGGATGGTTGATATCCTCCCAAAGGCCAGCACCCAACTACCAGCCAGGAGAATAATGTCTTGGCACCTGTCCAAGTGTCAGCACTGACATCATGATAGAAACAGAGGAGTGTTGAGGGGAAAGTGACTTGGTGGCTCAAATGAGGACCTGGCCACATGAGAGAACGAGCCCTTTTTCAGTCATCCCTGGTTCTCCCTCTCTCTCATCCCCCTCACTTCAGCCCTTAAGGAAAGTAGCACTGAAAAAGGCTGGTTAGGAGAAAAAAGGGGAAGAGAATTAATGATAAAGTGCTAATCGAGTGACTTTGGGCAAACTTGGTAACATTGTTTGTTTATCTGTAAAAGGAGGCTAATAATACTTTCTACATCACAGAGTTTTTATTGAGAATTAACTGAGTTAATGTCTTATAAATAGCTTAGAAAAATGCTTGGCACATGGCAATGGTGAACTAGTAGAGACAAAAAGGCTTGTTACCCTTTAGAGAAAAAGGTTTCTTGACTAGGTCCCCATGTGCTGGGAGCACAACCCTTCAGGGATCACACACAGGGGTAATTCTACCCGACGACCATCCTACCTTTTATTTTCCTCTTGAAGCTAGTTGATAGCTGTACAATTGCCCAATGCTGCCCGGAAAGCCATATGCATTTAGTGTGGATAGTACCCATTGTGATTAAAGCCAGAAGAAAGTGGCCATGTTGATAGCAACTAGCCAACTGTTTATGGAAATGAAGAGAAAAGTCAGCATAGCCAAATACAGATTGCTAGTTGAGATGAGAATCCTGGTGATGTTTGAATTTCAGGTGGCAAATACTATGGATATTTATTAACATCAGATTTTAAATATTGATTAATTTTTGAGCAATATTTGACTTTCATTGCTTGAAATTATCCTAAAATTTGCACATAGTGTAATAAAAACTTATAACCTATTGGGTGTTCAAGTCCAGAGACCTTTGTCCAGGAAGTACAGGGTACTTCTCTCCACTGAATTTCCTTTTAGTTGAATGTCTGGATGGGACAGCACATTAACTCCTCAGAAGTAGTAAATGAAATAGTTTATTGGGATGAGAACCATACTTTTAAGAATTTTTCCTCTCATATGTTGCTCAAAGTATCTTCTATAGGTCTCCATATGCCTTGTCAGTATGGCTCCTCCAGAAGCATTGCCTTAGGTACCCAAGAAAAGTTCCTGCACAGGAACACTATTTTAGGTCTTGGATTTGACATCAGAGTTGGTAAGGTGAGGGAATGACTACAACAGAGAAAATGTTCTGCTAACTGTTTATGCCCTGAGCCAAGCATTGTGCCAGGACTTTGGCATGAATTTTTTTTTTTCCATTTAGTTCTCTTAGCAACCCTATGAGATAGGCACTATAAATATCAGTAAGGTACTATTAATGTCATTAATAAGTCAATATATGTAAATAGGTTGATCTTATTGATATCATTATAATACTTCACTTTATAGATGAAGAAATTGAAGTATTGAGAGTGTGAGTAGCTGGTGCAAGGTGGCAAAAGTGCTTTTAATCACTAGACTATATTATGTAAATATAAGTGTGTGTGTTTATGAGTTTGTGTGTGTGGGTATACACACATGATGGAGGGGGAGGAGAATTAGCCCCATTAAACAAATTTTTTTGGAAAGAAGTCACTGTGTTGTTTTTCACTTTAAAGAAGAGTCCTTCCTGCTTCTCTGGGTAGTGCTCAACTGAGTAACTGGAGTGTGCATAAAATTGCTGTCGCTGCTGCTGAAGTTTAGTTGTTTTATTAAAAGCAGTTCCTATTCTTGAGGAGCTCCTCATCAAATGGGGATATAAGGTTGGCAAACACAGGCTTGATACTGATGACTGTGACTCTGGCTTCTGCTGATGGCAAGTGGGATGCAGTCTCTTTAGAAGGTCTGTACCCATTGAACCGAAGGATATGATAAATGATTCCTGGGCCTCAGGGTAAGGTAATAAGTGAGACGGGGGGCATAAAGCACAGGCATTGTAGTCATCTGGGGTGGGGTTTAAAAATGATCCATAACATCTGTATCTTTCCTAACAAATCACACACATGTTTTTAAATTACTTGCAATGTCTGATCAGGAAGAGGTTGGGAGAGGAGAGAGGAGTTTATTTGTGAATGGGGAAATCATATGAAGAGGCATAAACTGTTTTTTTCCTGTGGCTTTAATTCTCATGAGTCCTGTCTTGCTGACAGCTTACCAGATATAAAGGGGAGTTCTCAATTCCACATTCTTTTAAAAGTAGAAGCTTTGCAGAATGACACAGACTAAGAAACTTAAAAAATTTTTTTCTTAGCTTAATACCTTATAGTCAAAATAATCCCAAACATTAACTAGCTTAACATAGGAATTTCCATTGTACTCTGCATGTGTGATTGAAAAGTAAAGTAGAAAAATGCCCACAAAATATTTTATAGAATTATTCAGTTGTGTTAGATTAGGAATTTTTCTATGTCTGAAGAATAAAAGTAGCTCCCAGATACTGCTGGCCAAAGTGGCAGCCCTCTGGCAGGAGAAGATGGAGTGGAGAGGGGAGAGTTCTGGCTTCATTTCAGTCTTGTACTACATTTGACCTTGGGAGAGTTTAGTTATGCCTTGGGGCAAAAAATTAAATGTTCCATTTTGTAGCGGTATCATCTTTCACCTTTATGTGGATTTAAAAATGTAAATAAAATTGCTTTCTGTAAGTGGTATACATGAAGGTCATATTCATATTCTCTGCAAGAATTCAAAATGCCATTTGACCCATCATTGGCTCAATAGATAATAATGTGTTCTATTAGTTTCTAGTAATCTACTTTTTAAGCATTTTTATGACCCAATATTTTTATGCCTAGTTCCTAGTTTGTGAAACAAGAAATGAGAAATAAACCTTTTAGCACTTCATTGTAGATTTATTTATAGAATGTGTGCTTTCAACTTTGAACTTCTAAAAATGCCAAATCTTCCCAGGATGCATTTCTTTAGTTATAAAAGTGATTTGGCTGGAAATCTGCAGTGAGAGAAGAATGGGCATTTAAATGATTTTGAGGGCTTTAGCTTTTATCCAGTTATTATCTGTGTTCTTTTTGCTTATAGTTTTCTTTGCAGACCATTCAGGAAACAGAGTTTGGGAAACCTGAGAGCAGTGTACAGCCAAAGGACTTAGAAAGTAAAGTAACTGTTCCTCTCTTTGAGGGGGAGAGGAGACTTGAATTCTTTTCATTGCAATTTGGATAATAAGACCCCGATAGATCCCTATATTTAACTGTCATGGTTTTGCTCATTAATGACTCTGGTTTGCTTCTTCTGAAGGCACCTGCCAGCCATTTCAGAAGCACAGATGGCTTTATTAGCAGCAGTTAGGAGTTTCTTTTTCTTAAGCTAACTTTGAGCTGAACGTATTTTGGAGAGATGAGTGGACTCGTGTTATCCAAAATTTTTCTGTCTCTGGGAGATCATTCTATTTACTGAATAATGAATGGAGATCACTATGTTTCAAAGGTGACTAGATTTTTTTTTTAATTGTAATAAAAGGCATTAGTCCTCTCTCTAAGTAGATATATGATGACAATTTAACAACCAAGACCATATCATGAAGGTGATAATACAGTGCTGTTTGCTTGGGACAGTTCTATTTTATGCCTGTTTTCCTGCTACAATTATTAAAAAAATGCCTTCTCTGTTTTCCACATGTCCTGGTTTGGATGATAAATTATATGGTCATTTTAATCTATGAATCAATGTTCAAATGGCTGCCTAGGAAAGGTTAATTATGGACAAGATTGTTAAGAGGCAAGGAGAGTGTTGCTGACTCTTTCCCGCTCTGCATCCAGGGTCCTCATGAACTTGGGTGCCCAGGGTCCAACAGTATGGTGTGGCTCAGGAGGTATGTCCCAGAGCTTTTTCTTCACAATCTGGTAAGATATTTGAATGAAAATTGAGCAGCACACAGTTAGTCACAGGAAAGGCTGCTAGGAGAAGACTGACTGATTTGCCACCCAGAGACCCTGCAGGATGACATCAGCCTGTTGAAATTGCCCTGGTCCAGAGCCCAGAAACTAACTTTGCCGTTCCTTCAAGATAACAGCTTCTCAGGAACACACTCACTCTAATCATAATGCCATTTTGATAATGTCCAATGTCTAAACACCATTCAGAGCACTTTCTTTTCAATATGGTGGCTCTGGAGAGTCTAATTAGTAATCAAGAGTTGTTCTGATGAATATATATTAGAGTGAAAAGAGGAGGAAAGCGTTGGGGTTATTTCATTACAGGCCTTGGCAGGAACCAAAAGTAAAGCTGAAGTCTCCCTTTTCTAGATTATGCTTTTCTCCTTTTGAGAGTGCCAAGTGTGCGTCACCATGGCTGGCTTCTCTGAATCCTAGTTTTCTACCCTGACAAACCCATTAGGTCTTTTTAATACAACCTTTCTCTAAATGTGCTGCTATCATTGATAAAACTTCAGTCACACAACTGCTCCTGTGGGCCTAGGAAATATACTCACCATACCCATTTTTTGTTGGTTTAACTAGATCCCCTGACAGCATTTTTTTTTCTCCCTTAATATTTTGGTTCTTCATAGGTTAGAACCGCATAGACACCCGTTGATTCTTTACCAAGTTTTAGGTTTGAACTTTTTTAGGGCTCTGCAAGGCCTGGAGGCTAGGAATGTGAATGGGTGATGCTGACTTAATAGGTTTCCCTTTCATACCTCAACTCAGGAGTTATTCATGGTGGGATTTCAGGCAATTAGGTAGGCTCTTAGCAAAGCTATTTCGATGTTTGGTGAGGAGAGGGGAGTAGAAAACATTTTCCAAGCCTCTATTCAAATGTTTTATCTGTTTTTCTACTCGGGGGCACCCTACAGACATGCCTCAGTGTTTCCAAATTTCTTGGGATTAGAGAATTTGGTTCCTGGTAAAGTATTAAAAGGAGCAGGAGTAGGGGATTGACACTAGGGCCATTTCCCTAATTCTCCTCTGTTTTGCAAATGCACTGGCAAAAATTAACTGAGTCCTCCTTGATAGGAAGTATCAATGAAGATTGTTCCTTTTGACAGCTCAGGGCATGAGTGTGCTTCCTATTTTGCTTTTCTAGGAAAATCACATCAGGAATTAACTTCAGGAATCTAATCTGTACAGGCCTCTGGCAAGGACATATTAATATGAGCCCATACTAGGAACTTCATTCCAGCCTGGAAACTAAAATGGACTAAAAGACAGAAAGCATTAGGTTAAAGATATCCTTTAATTTTCTATAGGACTAGAAGGAGAGAGGGAGAGGGAGAAAAAGAGACACATATTCGGTATCTGTGTCTATCCTGTATTTAGAAAACACCATAAGAATTTTACCCTCTCCAGTGAGCTGAGCAGTTCACATGAGCTCCTGCCTTCTTTAGTCACTTGAATCTTTAAAATGATTCTAAAGATTTTAATCAGCAGAAGAGACCAAAGAAAGAACACACACAAACACCAAAAGTTTTATGGAAATGTTTCACTGGTTTCCAAGAAGGCTGTATTTCATGACATTTTGCAGTGGGGTGGTTGTATATGGGCAAATATGCTCTTAGTCAAGAACTATAAGGAACCATTTTCTTTAAGAAAAAGTGTTTTATTTAGCTGAGAAATAGCTGAATTGTGTAGGTTGTATTGCACCAAAGACTATAATGATATTGGTACTAGTGGATTCCAACAGTGGATGACTCTTCTAACATATGCCTTACACATAATGATTTTTAAAAATTTTGTTGAATTAAATTTTGAAAGACAAAGACAGAGGACTGTCTTTGGGACCAGGTAGATTGCCAGTGAGCTCTGTGATACGGCTAAATTAATAGATGGTTTTCTGTCTTAAGTTTTAGAGTTTAAAGGTGGTGATCAATTTTAACCACCGCAAGGTCTGGGAAAAATCATTTCTCCTCTGCATTGTGCACTCTGCGTTGTGCACCCTTTGACACAGTTCTTCAGCTTTTCCAAACTGCTGGTTCTGTCTCTTTTTTGGCTAGAAATGACTAGAAAGTGGTGGAGTTAGAGTCACCCCAGAGAAGGATGTAGATGATCCTCTGGTGATAAATGTTTGTGAGACCTACCTCATCTCTCCTTCCTCTATTGGTGATATATTCAAAATTATGAACAAGTTCAAAATGGCTCTTTAAAAAGTGAAACTTGCTTCTATATGGACATTGGTGGCTTTTGGTAAAGGTAAAAAAGCTGAGTGAACTTTGCTAGCAGTGTCCACTGCTCTTCCAATATTGAAACCAGAGATCACACCCCCATTAGACAATACATGAATTTTTGTAAATCATAAATTTCTCTGTTCCTGGAATTACTACAAATAGACATTCATCTTTTCAAGGAGCTACTGTATTAAATTTATGTGCTCATGGTGAGTTGTTTTTCAGAGACAGGAAATGGAGATATAAAGAGATTGTGTGGATATTTGTTTTCTTTGGTAAATAAATGCAAAAGGCAAGTACAATTTTATTTTATTTTATTTTATTTATTTTATTTTATTTTTACCAGAGTCTGGAAGTTTAACTTATGCTACTGATTTCATCCTTTGAGGAGCCAAGTATTGAGAAGTAAAATGTGGGCCAATTGGGCTGGTTATTTGTGTCTTAGATGATCAGAGGTAACCTTACAAATCTGTGCCATGCCATTATTTTCCACAAGGACCCCACATGAATCGACTAATTATTTCATGAACTATATCGTTAGTTCTCCTACATGTAAATTTAATAACAGGGGACTAAAGCTGGGTCTACAGAACTGTTGTGTGGGACTGAAAAGAAAATGAATTGACTCTACATACTTTAAAGATCAACCTGTGGTCACTTTAAAAGACTAATCCTGAGACTTTAATCAGTTGGCGTAATATTCCACGTATGAAGAAAATTGATGTGCTGAATATTGTGTCCTGGTGAGTAATCTTTGGTCCGATTTTCCTTTGTGGTGCCCCTGAAAAAGGAAATGAGTGGATCTTTTAATGGAAATTAGGGCTGTTACAGCTCTAGCAGAGGGTGAAAGGTAAAGCTTTATTTCTGAGCCAGGGCATTTCAACTCACAATGAGAACAGACTTCCCTCTTTCTATACACCATCTGCACAGACTCGTGGCCTGGATTGCCATTACTGTCCAGAGAGAATGGTGCCTCCAAGAAAGGATCAGAATTTGAGTAATGTTCCAGGTCTGGAATTTTTAACATTTTCAAGCCATTTGTGAGTACAAGTTGAGAGGAAATTGCCTGCTGCTTATCAGTGTCCACTCTTTGTCACCTCTTCCAAAAAGGTTTGGGCCAATATTCAATATCAGGTGCTGTTGTTGGAAGGCACTAACCTATAAAATAATAAATGGCTTGTTACAATGCATATTGGTGTGTTTGTCATTTGCTGAAACCAAATGTGAGAGGGCAGGGCTTTCTTTCCATGAGCCTTAAGGGCTAGTTCTTTGCCAACCATTTATTTGCTGACGCTTACAGAAAAAAACAGATCTTTGGAATGAGGTACAGCATTTTTGAAAGGTCATTAGGCACTTTTCTAGATGTAAGCTCTGCTCTGAAATGGGAAGGGAGGGAAGCTAGGTTTGGGTAAGTTATTTTATAACTGGTAAAGCTGAGGCACAAAATAGTTAAATGTCTTATCTAGGTCACATAGAATTGGAGTTAGAACTCAGGTCTACTGACTTCCATCTTGCCAGTGAGAGAAATTAAGATCCACAGGATTTCACACTAGTTTTACCACCACTTGTCTATATAAGGGTGAAAAGCTAATAGATTATCTAAGGAGGATCTTACGTAAAACCACAATGCTTATGAGAGAAGGAATTCTAGTTCATGCTGCTAGTGGCTGGTTAACTGAATCACCAGCCCCTAACTTGGGAATAATAAGTAATGACTGAATGTTGTAATTACTTATCACTATTGCTTGATTCCAATCTTTCTGTAGTTTGAGTAATTTCATGAAATAATCTCCTTATTTCTTTAGAATTCACAGAGGCTGTGGGACTTTGTGTCTACCCCAAGTGACTGTGTGTGTTCAGCATGTGACAAAAATGATGAATGGAGTTGTAGGTTCAAGGAAACAGAGGTTTTATTGGAGTGACATCTGCTTCTCTTCCAGGCCAGACATGACATATCAGGGATCAGTGAATCATTGTGCAAGAGAAATTCGACAGGCTTGACAACTTAACTTTTTTTTTTCTGGTCTATTTGATTTTGAGCAGAAAAACCAAACTAAAACAAAAGTTGTTGATTTTTCTATTACCCGTAACTTTATACATCCAAATTGACAAAGCTATATTAAATTAATTGCAAAAAGAAACACATTTTCAATTTTATGAAATTTGTAAGCCATGTTGCTCTTTTATATCTATGCATTTGGTAAAGTCCAGCTTGGTGAAAGCAATAATCTGCTCTTGACTTGTATTTTCCATTTATTTCTTTGCCAATGATTTCCACCCCCACCACTCTCCCTATCACTGCCTACTACAAACTCTTCAGCTCTTAAAAGCTAACCAGGGGAGCCAATGTGGCTCAGTGGTTGGGCATTGGCTTCCCACATATGAGGTCCCGGTACCTAAAAAAAAAAAAAAAAAAAAGCTAACCAGCAGAATGGGTGTAGTTCCTAAGGGGGAAAAAAAAAAGAGGGGCACAGATGTAGCTCAGTGGTTGAGTGCTTGCTTCCCATGTACGAGGTCCTGGGTTTTAATGCCCTGTACCGCCTAAAACACAAACAAACAAACAAAAAGATAAAAGCTAACCATATTATATTGTCAAAATGATGATGCATATATTCTAGCTATACTTCCAAACACTGTACTTCACATTTTGAGCTGAGACTTTCTTCCATGGAGCTCAACTGAATATTTATGCTCAACAGTTTTAAAAACACTGAGTGAGAACTCTAGGTATTTCACATTTTAAAATGGCTTCAAAGAGGTATGTTCAAACTCTTTATCTGTGAAAGAGGCATTACCTCTTGGCTTTTCCACTTAATTTCTGGTAGCATTAAGAAATCACTCTTTGCTGTGCAACCATTTTACAAGCTGATGCAAATGGAAACAAATATCTACTTCTCTAATCTAAGTAGTTTAATTTTCTCAGGTAGTTCCAGAGATGAAATCTGTAGCTGGTATATGCTGAGCCAGAATTAGAACGCTGATGGAGAAAATGTTTGTCAAACTATGCAACAAAGAATCAGGGTGTCTGTGACAGTTTAGCCTAGAGAACCATATCCTTAACACATTTGAAAAACCAAGGGCTTAGTCACACATCATTTTTCTCATTGGTAGGATGCTTTCCATTGCCCTAATTCTCTCCCCTCCCTCCTTTCCTCCCCCAAAGTAGACAGGAGCCTCAGAAGGCAGGTAAGCATATTTCATTGGTCCATTTGGTATCATAGCTCCTGGCACTCTCTCCGTTGTTCATACTCAAATTTCCTCATCATTCTCTTGGGAAGGAGCTCTCCGGGAGGGTCCACATAAAAAACTTGCTTATCTATCTCTTTCTTCTCAGACTTCTTACAAAATTTAGGTCCAGGCTAGTTTCTCTCTGTGTGTGTGTTTCTTTTAAGACCAAGGTGGTATTTCTTTCATGTTTTCTTTGTTGCCATTGTTTAAAATAATTAAGAAAAATTTTAGAGCTAGTAAAACTTTGGAAATGATTCAGACCAGTTCCTTCATGGTATCATACAAGAACCAAGCTTCGAGTGGTTCATTTACTTACTTAAGTTCAGATAGCTAGTCAAACTCCAGACATAGAGTGCTAATGCGGCGGTTCTTAATGACATCATACTAAGTATTTTAATTTAAATTTTTGAGGCCAGTTTTACTTCCTGTTTCCTTAATGGTATCAAATTTTATGAAAATACAGGCTGGCCTACAAAAATAAAATAGTGGTGCTAATGCAATTCAGGTCTAATGAGATTGCATATGTTCTGCTCTTTTTCTGTGTCTTAGACTTTTGTAGGACTGGGCTGGTGTGAGCTGATGAACAACGGTTCTTCAAGGAAACATGGAGGCTCTTTTACTTTAGAACTTATGGCTTGAGTGGTGGCGAGAGGTCTAGATGAGGAATTGAAGACTTGTAGCCTAATATCGATTCTCTCAGTCACGGGCAGATCTTAGAATTTAGAGCTGAACAGCATTTTAGAGTTAATTTATACAAGCCCCTCATATTACTGAGTGGAAGAATAATGAAGTGACTAATTCAGTATGACATAGCTAGTTAGAGCAGGTACAGAATCTTGGACTCCTGCAATATTTCCCCTACACCAAACTGCTTTCAAGTTTCAGATGAAACTGTCCCCAAGTTTCATCTGTTAGTGGTGATTGTTGTATTTGCATAACTATTTTAAAAGGATTGATGAAATGAGCAACTTGTAATAAACAAGAGAGGGAGAGAAAGAGGGAAAGAGAGATAGGGTGCAATAATTTAGCTGAGTAGGGGTTATGAGTGGAACATTGAAAATATAGCGATTGAAAATAATCTTGATGGAAAGGTCCCCTCTCTGAAAAGATGCTCTCTATCATGGAAATGGAATTTTGGAGCAAGGTTAAGAAGGAGCAAATGACATCCTCCTTTTCTTAAACTAAGTTGAGAACTTGATTATTGTCTTCTCTACGAACATAATGGCATGAAACAGTCCTTTTACTCTATAGTACCTTTTTGATCCTTATCAAAAAAATTTTTTATGATGTAAAAAATTTTTTTTCAGGAAGGAGTTAACGGACATCATAAATCTTAGGTCATCTCTCAGGTCTAATAATTTAATGCTTATCTAAGAATTTTGGTATTTTATAAGCAAAGTGGTTAATGGAGACATAAAAGTATTCAGGTTTTTAAAAAACTTGAATTCTAGATGAAATGATATGAATTAAGACTTTACTGGATTTTACAAATTAAAGCCAAACACCCTTCATGAAAATTCTTGGAGATGTGACAAACCGATTTATATTCCATTAATTTAACTCTATTTAGGAAGAATTGTGGACTTCTGTAATAAAACAGAGAATTAATTAAATTTGCCCAATAGTATAATTACAGTTTAATCATTAGTGAAAACAACTTTGAATGACCGAGTTTTGAAATGTTAAACTACATTCGCACTTTAATTTGAGAAAATGTATAATTCTGTTTGGCCCTACATCTTCTTCCTTTTAGAGTTATTAATACAAATGCAGGCACTGCTTTCCCCTACTAATGATGTCAGCTTTGATTCTGGTCTATTAAACCTGTCTGCTGTGGGTCCACAAAGCTGGAAGAAGCTGTGAGTTTGGGAAGGCATAAGCATTGGATTAGAGTGGAGAGAGTAAGGAAATTTAAGGAGAAAAGAGTAAGGATGGGCAGTAGACTTCTTATGAAGTCTGTGTGTCTGTGAAGAGTATGACAAAAAGCAATATAGAACTAAATATGCAATAAATATTTGTTGCATGAATGAATTCATGAATAGATAACATAGGGTACAAGATCTCTTGAAAATGAAAGCAGCCATGGATACTAAAATATGACTGGTTAGTCAGACTGAGCTATGCCATGATGACCCAAGAAGTTGAATTAAATAAGTGGCTTTCCTTAGGGTTATAAGGAAATGTGTGACATTACTTGTTTTCATATTAGGTCCTTTGTTAGTTCTGTTTAGATGGGTAAATCAAAAGCTTCTTTGCATATAAAATGAATTCCACAAATATTTGATTTACAGATATAAGGATGATGTAAATATGTCATTCTCCTAGGTTAAACTTTTAAAAAATTTTATTTGACATTTATCTTTCATAATTTTTCATCTCTATTCTTTTTTTCATGCTCCCCAATCTTTGATACTTCCCATCCCAAAGAAAGTTGAGGGTAAAGAGAGTTTCTCTTTCTATCTCTTCTTGTTCACCTAGTTGTTGTTGGACTAGATTCCATCAAGACTCCATTTTAAAAAAAAATCAAGCAGCAGTGTACAAATCTAGATGTTTAAGTCTTGATAGCAAAATTGATTCTTCTTTGTATGATACTTTCCTTAGGTGTTTACTGAAGCAGGTCTGTTTAGCTGGTGGTTAGGACCTCAGTGATAGAATGTGATCAATGGGAAGGCTTTGATTCAATGGAAAGGCTGATTTTCAAATTTGCATTGACTATTTGATATGCCTAGCTCTGACTTCTCCAGGCGAGTAGTAGATTAAGGAAAATAAGTCAACAAGGTTTTGAGTGGTTTTTACTTTTACACTCCAGGTTTTTGTCATGAGAAGTAGAAAGTGAAAGAGCATGGGCCTTGGATCAGACATACTTGAGTTTGAATCTCAGTGCACCCAATTATTCCATGAACTATAGTCTTTGGGAAAATGACTTACAACAGCAAAGCCTCTTGTGAAACTTTGAAGCCATCTTCTTTATGGACTCCAGAAAAGTATTCTTAAAGCTAATCCATTCCTGTGGGTGTAAGCATATTATAAGTATAATATGGGCCTTTTGACTGTGGGCCGTTGTTCATCAGCTCACACCAGCCCAGTCCTACAAAAGTCTAAGACACAGAAAAAGAGCAGAACATATGCAATCTCATTAGCCCTGAATTGCATTAACACCATTATATTATTTTTGTAGGCCAGCCTTTATTTTCATAAAATTTGCTTTACTTTGGTTAAGGCATGACCTAAGGTGGGTCTTAATCCTCTTACTGGAGCCCTTTATAAGTGGGATGAATATGGAGAGAAGGAGAGAAAAAGAGAGAGAGAGAGCCACAAAATCAAGAGCCAAAAGCAAGGAAACCCAGAAGAGAAGGGAGAGACCAGCGGGTGTGACCATGTGCCTTGCCATGTGACAGAGAAGTCCAGGATCACTGGCAGCTGGTTTTGGGAGAAAACACTGGGTGATGAGACCTTGATTTGGACATTTTTCTATGCCTTGAAACTGTAAGCCTATAAGTTAAATAAATCCCCATTGTTCAAAGCTGACACATTTCACAGTATCTGTATTTTGGCAGCCTAGCAGACTAAAACATCTCTGTTGCCTCATCTGTAAATAGGGAGATTATCGTAACCATCTTCCAGGATTTTATGTGGAGCAAGTGAAATAATACATGTAAAAGCACCTGACACACAGTAGGGCCTCATTATAGTTCCTCATCTTCCATTTCCTTTCCCTTTGGTTCTCTGTGTCTGGAACTTTTCCATATTATGTATTGGAAGTAACTAGCTTACACTGTTGGCAGAGTACTGGATTTACTAAAAATGTGGTAGCTATTATTTATTTAGAGGGCTCTTCAGCAAAGTGTGTAAAGCTCTGAGGGCTGCTTGGAGATGGTTTTAGCACTGAGAACCTAGTAGGAGGATGTTTGGAGAAATGACCCTCTACCCCAGCATTTATTCTCTAATTGTTCAATTTTCAATTCCCCATTTTCCTTTTACCATATTACATGATAGGAACATATTCTAGTTGGTACAAATTCCTTTCTTTCACACTCCAGTTCTCTCTCTCTGTCTTCTTTTGTTTAAAACATCAGTTGAAGAAAGAGTAACTTAAGTTACTACCAGATTCTAAGGAAGAGAAGAAAGGGAAAAGATGAATTAAAAGAAGTAAGGATCCTGGGAAACAGAGGAAAGTCTTGTAGAGATACTCGAGATGATATTGATATGAACGGGATAATATTAATAGGTCATTGAAATCCCCTCCCCAATTCAAATAGCTTTATTGTTTTTCTGACTCTAATAACAATATATACTTATTGTTAAAAACACAATTTGCACAGGAAAATTCCACAGGTGCACGTATGCACACACATGCACACACGCTCAAACACCCTTTTACATAAATGATATGCTTTACAAACTTTTTGGATTTTATATGTAGTAGATTATTGCTAAGTCAAATCAATAAAATTTGATCAACATCACTTTAAAAATTTACTCTTTTAATGACCACATTGTAATTATAGTCTACAGATAGTGCATACTTTATTTATTTAACGAACACTCATGAAAGTGCTAGGGACTTTACAAATATAAATTCATTTAATCCAAGTAACCACCCTAATGACAGGTACTATTAGTGTCATCTCTGAGGAATGGAGAAAAAAAATGAGAGGCCAAGTAACTCCCAATGTCACACAACTAGAGGTGGCAGAGTTGAGATTCAAATGCAGGAAGTTTGGCTCCATAAACTGGTTCTTAACTGATATACTATGCTCCTTCCAGTCTCCTATTGATGAGCATTTAAATTATTTTCAGTTTTTCTATTTGGAAAAAAAATATTGAGATGAATATCTTGTGTATTTCTTCCTCTCACTTTTTTCCTCAAAGCATATTTCATCATTGAAATATGTATCAATGCATATTTGTCCAGTTATTTTCTTTACACAAATTGCTAGAAGTTGAATTGGTTGGTCAAAAGCCCTTTTTAAGTTAGACTGACAGAATCTCAATTTTGGAAGGGACATTACAGGTTGCCAAGTTGTTGCCCAGCTTCATTTCAATCTATTGCTTGAGCCAGGTGTTACATACATAGACTCATTTCTCTTTAATAATCTCCCTTCTATCTCATTTTTAAAGCAAACAAGTGACTTTATTGACACATATAATTGTTAAATTGAAGGGTAAATCTTCAGGCATAGCTGGAGCCAAGTGCTCAAGCAATGTCGCCAGGAATCCCGATTTTTAATTTTTATTTCTTTGTTCTGCTTTCTTATGTTTTGGACTTCATTCTCAAGTAACGTCTCGGAGCCCACCCTTGTTCCAATGGTTGCTATCAGTAGCTCCAAATTTATATTGGAGTAGTTTAACAATCCCAGGAAAAGAGGGCACTGTTTTCTCAATAGTTCCAACAAAACATTAATTCTGTTTGGCTTGCCTTGGGTTGTGAACCGTCTCTGAAATTATCATAGTCACTGTGGGGATAGAAGAAATTTGATGAGTCAGATCTGGGGCACATGACCAACCTTGAGTTTGAGGGTAGGGACAGAGACAGGCTGGAGAGAGCCCCACCGAAACTTGAGACTGAAGAAGAAAGTAGTCCCCTAAGTGAAAATAGGGATGGTGATACCAGTTTCGTACAACTCCATTGAAATATCTGCAGAGAGACTCACGCTGTATTGAAATTCCAAGCCAGTCATAGCCAGAGTTTGACTGGACGTTGGGAAATCACTGCCCTCATTTTGCTGTAATTGCTTAGCTAGTAGGAAAGGAAAATATATGAGAAATGACCAGTGGAAAAAAGACAGTTTGGGATAAATGACTTGATACAGTTTCTTCTGGAAAAAGGTGGCTTGGGAAAATGAAGAAAGGGAAAGAAATGAATCCTTAACTAAGAATCTTAAGATCTATGTTCCTTCTCTAGCAATATTCCTGGATTGCTGGTGACTGGACATGTCATTTTCTGTTTCCATTTATAATGCTGAAATATGAACAAAATGGGCCATTGGGATATATGATAATTCATGAGAAAGTAGGTAAAATGTATGTGGAAATCTTGGGAAGAATGAATGAATTTGTGTTTGCGTGTGTTCTACATTATGTTCTGGCACTGATTTTAATGAATCATAGTTTTAATTGGTTGTTTTTACCTATGTCTTTATTCTAGGTACTCAAAATAAATGTTCATTTGAGGAAAATAAGCTCTTTATAATAGGCAGTTCATAGCCACTGACATTTTTGAGAAATGAAATACCTATTGTGTAGATAAGGACCAAGCTAACTGGTGTGTCAGACTCATCCTTACAGGTCATTAGTCCCCTGATACAGTCTGGGGTGTGTCTTCTTCTGTTCTCAACTTCTCTGCTCTTCCTCGACTATCTCACCTACTCCCATGATTTCAAGGGAGTGTCTTTTTATTCATTACTTACTACGTGCTCTATCTGGATAGGTAGGGTATTATTTTTCTTAACTTACAGACGAGGAAACTGAGTTTTAGCTAACTGACTTGCTCAAAATAGTAAGACTAGAGGCTTGCTCAAATGTGTGACTTCAAAGCCCAGAGTCTTTGGGCTACAGCTGAGAGTTAGTGTACCATAGTGAATAGGACCAGGGGCTCTAGAGTTGGAAAGACCTGGGTTTAAATCTCAAATAAGCTGCTTATTAGCTGTGTAACCTTGGGTAAATTACTAAAAAAAAAAAAACAACTAGTGTAGTTTTTTTAGTGGAAAAAGTAGTACATATATGTGGTAGAAAATTCAAACAGTGCGTAGTGGCATAAAATATACAGATCGTTTCCTTTCCTTTTAGACATTCAGTCCCCAGAAACAAATAATATTACCAATTACATTTTTTTTTTCAGAGATATTTTCTGGAAAAGAGCAAAAGTGCACATATCTTCCTTTTAAAACACAAACCAATGCATAAAATACACACTGAAAGTTCCTTTTATTAAAAAAAAACACAACAAATGGCACCTATAAATACACTCCCTGTCCCCCCCACAGCCAAATAGTATTTCTCTGTATTTTTTAAAAATCCAGGTCCTCAAATGGACATATATATTCTTTCTAATCCTTTGCAAACATAAATGATGCTGCAATGACTTTCTTTTTGCACATATTTATGCTTTTGTGTACAAATACACTACAAATTTGCACTACAAATTTGCAGTGTTGCAAATTCATAGAAGTGGAATTGTTGGGTTGAAAAGCATACAAATTTAAAATTATGATAGAGATTGCCAAATCGCCCTCCAAAGGGATTGTCCCAAATTATAGCTCCATCAGCAATGTATGTGAGACCTATTTCCTCAAATCTTTATGAAATCATGGATCATTAGCGTTTTCATAGATGAAAAATAGTAACTTATTTTTATTATTTGCACTTATTAATTTTGAGTGAGATTGACCATCTTTCATGTGATTAAAGCCATTTGTATTTCTTTTTCTGAGGACCATCCATTCATTGTTGGGTTAGTCACTTAAGCTTCCTAAACTTTGATTTTCTCCTCTGTCAAGGGAGGGTGATGATAGCAGCTGCACTTGGGGGTGTTGTGAGGAATACATGAGAATGTAAGGGCTGTTACTCAGTGGGTGGCAGGACATAGGAAACTGATAAAGGTTGATGTTATTATTGTGTTTACATCTACTACTCTATATTAACATTTTTTTCTCTGTTTGTCATTTGGGTCTGTCTCTGGAGTTCCAGATTCATATTTCTGTCCATCTCTTTTGCTCAAACTGTATCTTCAAAAACTTTTCTCCTCCTTCTCTTCCTCTTCCTTTTCCTCCTTTTCTTTTCTTAATCTTTGTGGCTCCTTCATGCTCCCACATAATCAGATTTAAAACTTTTCAGCACCAGCACCCATTACTTTTCTGCCTTCCTTCTTCATATCTAATCTGTTGCTAAATCTTATCAATTCCACCTCAATAATCTATCTCCATTCCATCTTCTTCTTCCCTAGCCCTCAGTAGATTGCTTCTCTAGATATATTGGTAGAAGCTCCCCTACTTTCCCTAACTAGATCTTTTGCCTCTTTATTCTACCCTCCTTACTATTTTAATAACACTTTTTCTTTCAAAAAAAACCAAAAACAAATTGGCTATCATGCATCTTTTTCAAACAATTTGTTAACCTCCTGTTGCCCACAGACTAAAGTTCAAACTCCTCAGTCTGGCCTTCAAAGCACTTCACAGTTTCTGTCTTCCAGTCTGTATACCTTACTAAGCTATCCTCTCTAGGACCCAAAAGCATCTTCCTGAGATTTAGCTATTCTATTCTAATGGATCTACTCTCCACTCTTTAACTGTGCTCAAGCCTTTTCTTCCATACCTATCCTTTGCCTTTTGAACCCTTAGGGACTACTGGAGTCCTTTAAGTAATGTTCTCACATTTGTGGCAGAACTAATACTCTTCCTGTGAAAACAGTCCTTTGCATCTCTATGAGACCTCGAGATTTGATGTGACATATTTTAAAGTAGGAGTCAAGCAGATCTAGATTTAAATCTTAGCTCTGTTAATGTGACCTGGGAAATTTAATAAGCCTCAATTTCCTCATTTATGAAAACCTAGAATAATGAAAATGAAATGGTGATTGTCAGAGTTTAGTGGAGTAAAAGGCACATCGAAGATCTGTAATGCATGTGGTTTTCTTTTCTTACCCTTGATGATTGCTCTTGACCAATCATCTGGAAGTCCCTTACTCTACTGAGAATTCATGAGTGTATCCCTTACTGGGCTGGCCTGCTTAATTGCTAAAGATTCATATGTAAATGCCGTGGATGGTCTTAGTCACTTTGAGTGGACTGACTTAGACTTTGGACTTTTGACATTTTTTTGAGGGAGGGGGATGATGATCAAACTCCACTTTGGAAAATGAACTCGGCAGTGTTAGATAGGCCAAGTGGAAAAGGAGACACAGAGACCAATTAAAAGGTATTGGTAGATAGAGGAGAAAGAAGCTCCAACTAGGAATGATGGTACTTATGACAGAAAGGACAACAGGAAAAGATAAAGCAAAGGGCGTTTTCCCAGCATTCGAAGGAAAAGCTTTCTCTTGCACAAGGAAATCTTGGTTTGGTGGGAAAGCATGGGTGAAAGCCAGTGAAAACCTCCAGAGGATTATCATGGCATCTTTACAGAAACATTTTTTTTCCTCTAGAATTTCTGGCATAGCCTGTTCTAGTGTCATCTACATAAAGCATTTTGAATAGAGGAATTTTCTACTTGTTCCACTCTGCTCAGGTGACATTGGGGATTGTGCCTTGTGGAGGTTTAATTACCATAAAAGGCCTCACACCCCCGAAAATCTTCCTTTTAGGTCATGGTCCAGCTCAGTCCCGGGTTGAACTGGGAAGGCTTGTACATGGGATGCCTGCAGTGCTCCTGACAAGTAGATAGATGAGCTCTCATTTCCCATATTGTGCTATTAGACTCCCAAGCTAGTGTAGCGCAGGGCAGCAGGAAAGTACTGCAAAGCAGGGGACATTGTCACAGTCCCTTTCCAGCTGTTGGCTGTTAGCAACAACATCCATTCTGCTGCTGACACCCTCTGCTCCCTCGCGGCACTCATGCTTAGGAATTATTTAAACCACTTAAAGACAGTAGAATATTTAAAAGTCAAAATGCCTGCTTTCTAATTATTCCCTAGACCTCGCTCAGCAATAGCTGGCTTCGTGTCACACAATGTGACTCTCATGGGGATTTCAGCAGCCCCACGAGCAGAAGTGACTGCGTCTGCTTTGACATGCTATTAACAAAGCTGGAGACTGCCTTGAAGGGGAAGGCGAGACCCCCCCCGCCCCTCCCCCTCCACTCCAGAGCTTCTAATCCGGTGGACAGGGCAATTTCAGTGGGTCCTGCTTAGGTGTTTGGAGGGAATCTTGCGGCAGTTCCTTGACTTGCTTCAATTCATTCAGGTCATTCCTAATGACATGATTTGTGAAAAATGTGAAGTATTAAAAAGGAGATTTGGTACCATTGGCCTCTCCTGACCCTCCCTGATTTTCCCGTGCATCTTGAAAAGTGGTTAAAAAATACAAAAGAATTAATGAGTTAAAGGAAATCAAGAGCAGGACCATGGCATTGTCAGGAAGTTTGCTGAATGGCCCTTTGAATTTGCTTTGTTAAATCTTGGAAATGGTGTTAAGCAGCTAATGGAGTTGATATATTTAATACAAGGCCAGTCTGTATACAAAATGGACACTAGCTAATCAGTGACTTGGTACATCAATTGATATGGGAAAGATGAGCTCTTTTTATTAGGTCAGCAGAACCAGTGATGTATGGAGGCACTAAAACGAGGGAACAGATTAGGCTGCTCTTTGCAATTTTAATTATGAATTTTTATGAACAGAAAAATAAAATGTAGGCATCTTTGGGAGAATAAAGGTGTCTGTAACGTTTGCTGGAGTGCCGTTTTTCTTTAGCCTCACATCTAGATAAAGATTTGCAGGGACTTTATGAATCCACATATTCTTAAGTTTTTAATATATTATTAAGGAAAATGAGGTAGGGGAACAAACCTTTTTATCTGATTTCCTGTGATATTGCCTATATTACAAATTAAAAAAAGAAAGAAAGAAACAGAATTTTAGACCTGGAAGAAACTTAGGAGATACCTTGTCCTCCTTTATTGTTCCCTAGAACTGGAAATTCCTTCTTTCCATTTGTACCGTGCAGTTTTGTGTGTGGGAGGTAGTATTGAACAGTGGCTCTGGAGTCATTGAGAGCTGATGTGAACCCAAGCTCTGACACTTGCTAACTGTGTGACCTGGGACAAGTTTCTAAACCTTTCTAAGCTGCAGGTTCTGCATCTGTAAAATGGAGATAATAGTAGTCATCCCTCCTTCGGCTGTTTTGAGGATGAACGAGAATATAAATGAGAGAAAGGTAAAGCGTTTAGCACTTAGCATTCAGTAAATGGTTTTTATTACTTGAGTATGAATCTTGTGAAATCCTTCTACTGCATAGTACATTTTCTATATGGAAGTCTGTGACTATTTTGGGCCTCTCAGATTTTTCTGGTTACGGTACTGAGAGTATGGTCAAATTTAACTAAAGTCTGGTTTAAAAGGTCAATGTATTTTATAGGCCTATGAAAGGATATTAGTAGCTAAATACTGTGAAATGAGGAATCATAGAAGCATCAGGTGATGAGGTCTCTTCTAGAATTCTCCCTAAGGCCATATCATGCTCATTTGCATATAGTTGGCACATGATTTACAGAAGCTTCCTGTCTGTTCAGAGGTATTTTCAACTTAAGCTTTTATTATGTCTCCCCTTAGGACACTAATTTCCTGAGTTCCCCTAATCTTCTCACAGACTTACTTATATCTTACACTCTTTATGTTATGAATTTTCAAAAAATGTTCACCTGAGACATCAGATATATATGTGATGGGTAGAAGACTTTGTAGCCTATTTATGAAAATGTTAAATTATTGGTCTAGCATCTTTAGATCTTCATAGAGCATCTTGGAACTTCAGGAGAATCAGGTTGTAATTAGGATCAGTTGGTTAATATGGTGACTAGTAACGAAATAGTAAACATTCTCAATTTAGCACTTTTTGATTTAAAGTGAATAATCTTGAATAGACACTTTCTTGGAAGAAAGGAGTTACTGGGTATTCTGCTTATTTTCTTCTAGAATATAATTCAAGCACTGCTATTTATTTTGAGGCCATTTCCAAGTTTTTCAGGCATCTCACACTATCAGTGTTATTGATTGCACTCTGTGGGGATGCCTGTAATTTATATGCAGTTAATTAATAAAGTTTATTGAGCATTTAGTTGTGGAATGCTAAAAAAATAGAGAAAAGAAATTATTATCTGTCCTTACTCCATTTAAATAAAGCAGAAAAAATATGGGAGAAGGAAAATATTTTACCATGTTTTAATATGTTTTCACCAAAATTTCTAAAGCAAACAAATCAGGTTAAAGGACAAATGATAAACATAAATCCTTTGAGAGTATAATATATAAGATATTGTATGAAACTAAATCTAGGCATTGGCTAGAACATTAAAAATGAAGAACTATCACACAAATATTTTAACAAATAGCCAAGTAAGAATGATCTCATCTTGGGGTTATTCTGAAAGAAATATGTAGGTGGGTTTAGAGAAGCTTGAAGGGGATTTAAAACCAGCTCAGAAATTTAAAGCCTATTTACATTTTATCATTGGAAAGTGTATTCTCTGAAAATGCTGGCTATGCTTGCCACAATTGTCATTCTATCTAACAGATTTAGTCCATGGATAGAAAATCTTCTGCTTGGCTTTTGATTCTGAACTTGTGTTCTGTAACCTGAGATGTGTCTCATGGCCTGTAATGCTTTGCCACAGCTCAGGATGTGCACCTTCTCCGGAAGCCTCAAGATTACACTGGTGTTGGAGGGTTCGAAGCTGCAGGTTAAGTTTCTGAGTTGCTTGTAGTGGATTTGCTCAAGATGCTTTTTCTTTATTTATTTGAAATTTTTTCCAATTGTTAAAACTGTTATGATAATTTCATTTCTTGGATTTGAATTACAATTCTAATTTTGTTAGTGTAAAAAGCACTGTCAGGAAGAGGATATGGATAAGCTCCTGCCTCCCACATGGGAGGATCTGGGTTCGGTTCCTGATGCCTCCTGGAAAAATAAAAATGAACAACAAGCACAAATGGAAACACCAAGTCAGTGAAGCTGATGTGGCTCAGTGGTTGAGTGCCGGCTTCCCACATACGAGGTCCAGGGTTCAATCCCCAGTCCTGGGTACCTCAAGAAAAAAAACAAAACAAGACAAAAAACTGTCAAATTATCACAAAGTATAAAATTCTAGAAGTGTAGCTTCATCTAGAAGAATCTCTCTTATTTCCATCTATTTCTGGAAATATGTATAAGACAATCTTTTTTTTTTTAAAGATTGTTAAGGCGTTGCGACGCTTTCCTTTCCAAGAGATCAGTATAATAATCTTGTTTTAAAACTAAATGATGATGTGGAAATTCTTATTTTTTAATTCATAAATTCAAAGTTTGCCTAAAAGTATATATTTTGAGTTACCAGAATCTTTAAAATACAGAAAATTGAAATGTAGAGAAGTCATGCCAATGTCCTTAGCATCCCATATCACAAAAATAAGAAGTTGACCACATCTTTATTTTTTGTTTTATTTTTTAAAAAGCCCTAGTGTGATTTTTTTTAAAATTCTACAATCTCTGGAATTTAAAGACTTGGACTTTTCCAGACTTGCACAATGAATTTTTCTAGACTTTGGGAATGACTTCTATAGTGAACCATGGATCCCTGTCATAATAAACACATGAAAATAAAAATAATCTTTATGCAGTTGACTTATTTTTATTGAGTGCTTATCATGTGTTAGACACTGTGCTGGATGATTTAGCTCTAGTGCAGGGGTTCTCTTCTAGGACATAATGATGAGGACAGTCAAAGCTGTCTTTATGCCCTCAGCTGTTGCTTTTTTTGAGTCTTGTTTCTCCAGCAATGGTTCCCTCTTCCCTCACCCTTTCAGGAAACCGCTGGTATTTCATATCGGCTATCTCAGGAAACTATAAGATATCAGACAGATAATTTACATTTTATCTTGGGTAACTTAAAGTCACTATGAAGACTCCCAGGGGTCTTCACACTTTAATCAGCCTATCTAATTTTGGATTGAAATGCAAATATGATGAATGTTAAGTACACACCATTGTTATTATTGCTAGCTATAGCAGTCTATCATATATATAGCATCTACCATAGGCAAGACATTGTGCAGGGCATTTTATATACATTATTTCCAATCCATGTAACAACCTTTGTGAAAAGTCTTTATCATTACTCTAATTTCACAGGCCAGGAGGCTGAACCTCAGTGATGCTGAGTGAGCTCAAGTCCAATACAGCTTGTGTTTGGAAGAGCTGTGATTCTGTCCTAATTCAGCCTGCTTCCAAAGAACCATGTTCCACTTACTCTATTGCTTGGTCTCTGATTATACCTTAATGTTGAAAATATTAGATAATGTGAATTTTATCTTATCTGTATGGTGGAAGTGCGTGTGTTATAGGAATCCAGCTCAGGTGTGGTCAAAAGTAATGAAAGTACTTCGAGGCCGAGTTTAGCTTAAGCATCTAAAGAGGGTCATGGTTCAACATGCCAGGCTTACCTAGAAGTTTATACTGAACTCAGATTGCCATATGTATGATGCAGAAGCCAACATTGACCATTCAGATGGCTGAAATGTGGATTACAACTGTTTGATGCATGATTGTGTTAGTATATATCAACTACAGGGTTAATATATATTGACCAAGAATGAGAGAGTATTATTAGGTGGTTGAAGTTTTTGATAAGTAGTCCACAGTAACAGTCTAGCTTTTCTGAGGATTCCTGAATCTGGAAATAATTTCCCTATAATGGGAACACTTCACTTTATCCAAGACAAGTCTCTTTCCAAAATTCCCAGGGAATTCTTGCTTTGTTTAAAGTTGATCCATTTTTGAATTTTAGATCATTTAGGGCTGTATTAGTCAGCCAAAGGGGTGCTGATGCAAAATACCAGAAATCTGTTGACTTTTATAAAGGGTATTTATTTGGGGTAGAAGCTTACAGTTACCAGGCCATAAAGCATAAATTATTTCCCTCACCAAAGTCTATTGCCATGTGTTGGGGCAAGATGGCTGCTGACGTCTGCCAAGAGTTCATGCTTCTTGGGTTCCTCCCTTTGTGGGGTTTTGTTTCTCTCTGGGCTCAGCTGCCTTCCTCTTTCCACAAGGCCAGCAGTAGACTATCAGGCAAACACCTCTGTCTCTCTCCCTGGGGCTTCTGCTGTGTCTAAGGAGCCATCTCTTAGACACCTCTGTGCTCTGTGCTCTTCTCCTGTGTGTTCACTTCCCGGGCTCCAGCTCAAAAAACTCACAACTCTGTCCTTTGCCATGTCTTTTCTCTGAGAGTCCCAGCCCACCAAGAGGCAGGGACTCAATGCCCTACTGGCATGGCCCAATCAAAGTCCTAATCACAATTTAATCAATTAAAAGTGATACCTTTAACAGACCGGTTTACAAACATAATCCAATAACTATTTTTGGAATTCATAAACAATGCCAAATTGCTACAAGGGCCAGCATCGGCTTTGTAGGGAAACATTCAAGCAGGGACAGAGATAGATCTGGAGGAGGAAGGCGTGGTGAGGTCTGGGCCAGTGGGGAAGGGACAAGCCTGCACTGGAGTTTGGTGAGGGGGTGAAACAAGCACCCATGTTTAAGGCCCTTGTTTATGGATGTCACAGTTTGATTTTCTCATGGATTTTCTAGAATGACTTTTTATCAAGTTATTTCAAATGCCCTGTTAACATATTACCATAAAAACCTTGCTGCATTTTCACAGTGGGTGGAGATTCACACAACAACTGAAGGAATATCAAATTCCTATCCTGGGGAGCTCTGCCACATTTTCTAATAGATCAGCAAGAATCCCTTGAGTACAGGGGCAATGACCAGTGAAAGAAGATGGTCCATTGACAGGCCTTTGATATTGATGACTGTGCTTATGAACCTTTACTCTTGAAATGGAAACTTATCCTAGTGTTGTAGGGTGCCTAAGAGTTGCCTCCTGGCAGCCTCCTTTGTTGCTCAAATGTAGCCTCTCTCTAAGCCAAATTCAGCGTATGAATACATTACCTTCCCCCCAGCATGAGACATGACTCCCAGGGACGAGCCTCCCTGGCATTGAGGGATTACTCCAGGTACCAACTAGCAATGCAACTGAAAAAACACCTTGACCAAAAGGGGGAAAAGATAGACAAAAGATAAAGAGTTTATATGGCTAAGAGACTTCAAAGTTGCAAAGGTGCTACTTTTTAATGAAGTTTTCAGGGCTGGCGGTTAGAACTCTGCTCCTCTCAGCTGTGTCTCTGGGATGGTGCAATATGAACTTCTTAATAAAACAGGAAGGAAATGGAAAGGTGGTCTGGACTTGGGGATGGGAGCTTTCAAAATTCTCTGGTTCAGAAAGATAAGAGGAGTTTAGATCAAGGGCAGGAAAGGGAGCAAGTGTTCGAAACTTCTTGGGTTTCCTTTTGGGGCAGTCAGGTAGTAGGCAGATGCACAGTGGTGGCACTGGGCTTCCAGTGGGTTTGTATCTGAAAATCAGAGCCAGTTCTGCAGGCCTGGTTTTATCCAAATTGTATCTGAATGATTTATACAGAACCGCCAAGATCAGCATCTTAGCGTTATGGAGAACAAGCAATGGGACATGGTCACCTTTGAATTTCTACTGTTTAAGGTAGAGATGAGGCCAGTGAGGCAGCATCGTACAATAGAGACTGCATTTAAGGGAATTTATAAGTAGAACGAGCCCTCACTCTGAAAAGAAGGAATTGAGAGGCTTAAAAACTCTGTGTCACAGGAACATCTTTAACATAAAAGGTATATACCCATAAAACTGACCACTAGTTCGGAAGAAGGGTAGAGGGAGGGCTGAGAAGGATGAGTATTTAAAAATCACATCTCAGTTTTGCTATTCCAAGGAGGAACTGCTGAATCCGTGATTGTTTTGGAAAGGATCGTAGAACAATAAAGATGACTTCTGTGAACTCGTTTTGTTGCTCATAGTGGAACAGAATTTGACCAGGCATGGAACAATAGGAGGGCAGACTTGGCTATGGCCTTCAACTAATTGGAAGAACCACTTAAAATTTTTTTTAAAATTCTGGAACTATCTGTATTTATTCTTTTTTTTCCCCATGGAGAATAGATAAAATCTTTTCATTTCTCATTATTAACATCACAGATGTTATTTTGTTAGAAGATATAGGACAGCATTTTTCATTCTTCTAATTCAAAATAATGAGTGACAAAAGAGTAAGTGAAGTATAATCTCATGGAAAATGGTGTTTACCATAATGTTAGCAAAGACTTTTTTGCAGAGAAAAGGAATTGTGGGTACTTTTTATTTATTTTTTTGCTGCTTTATGGGATGACATAAAAACTGAAAGCATAGATAATATTATTTTGTCATGTTTATAATGTGTAACAATAAGCCATTTATTATGTATTCCAAACCTAGTAGGCTCCCTGATTATTTTCTTTTATTTCTGTAGTTGATGTATCTTCTTTTGTGCTATGAGGAATCAAAAATAAATTATTAATATATTTTCACCACATTGGACTGTAGTAATTTGTAATAATCATGCTTTGACTTGTATAGCAGCTCTGCCTCTGACTTTGTTCAAGTCATTTAACCGCTTGAGGACTGTTTCCTCATCTGTATAATAAGGAACTGTACAAAATGATCCCGAAGGTCCTTCTAAAATTCTGTGATTTTATGAGTGAATTATTTTCAAAGTACTTTCATATTCATGATTTCATTTGATTCCCCAACCACCCAGTGAGGGAGATAGATCATCCTCATTTTATAAATGAAGGTTGAGCCACAAAGGGGTTGGATGGTTTGTCCAAAGTCACCCTGAATCAGTATCAGAGGCTGTTTGAGGCTGTGGTTGTCCTTCTGGGGATCTGGGCCCCTGTTGCTGGACTGCCTGCCTCCAGGCTGCCTGCCTCCAATGCCATATGTCTTGGGTGGTCCCAACTGCCTGGTAGCAAGGGACTCTAGCTGGGACACTGCATCCCCAAAGTGTCCTGGTGGCAGGAAAGAAGATAGATGAATTCCCAAGGCCAAAGCAGAGTTGCTTCTGGCTGCAAATCATCCTTCTCAGCCTACTAAGGAGTGAAACTAGGTTGCTGTGGGAATCGGCTCATTAGCCACAATAGATTCATATTTGCCTAATGGAGGCAGAGGTTAGAGTAGAAGGATCTGGACTAGAAGGGGGAAACTCACTTGGTTTTAGCACCTCATCCTGGCTTTCCCACAGGCTTTTGGAAATTTGGAAAAGCCATTACTGCTCCGATGTTCCAGTTTCTCTGCGTTTAACAACAGAGCCAATCGATGTGCTTAGTGAAACATCTCCTTGTGGACCTTAGAAAAAAGGGGCAGATTGCTATTAGTGTTATGTGCTGCCCTCCAGTTCTAGAAGCAGAGAAAAATCTGTGGCCAAGAGCCACTTTTCCAGTTATGATGTTTAGACATGGCATAAGGATGGTCCTTTCCACTCTTTCTTTCTATTACCATGCCTGGAGTTTTCCAGGAACACTCTTTGAATAAATTCTTTGACGTAGGGAAATTGCCCCTGCCAAGTCCCTAGAATTGCAAATGCTTTAGCAGTGTGACTGTTCCCAATCAAGGCTTGAAAGTCATTGACCAAAGCAGGGTGCATCATCCAAGTTAGTTGTTTCAATGCATTATACTCAAGCTGCGTTATCCATCATAAATGCACAATAAAACCTTTTCCCACTGCTATTGATTTTCACATGGTGACTATTTGTCTGCACTCTTGACAGGATGACAGTCAGCCGGCATTGCTAAGCTCAAATGTCCTTTTATACTCCCTGCAGTCTAAAACTGGCAAGTGGTTGGGAAGATTCAGATGAAAACCCACTTAAATAATTGCTCTCTTAATGGATTTTTCCATATCACTTATAATCAGTACTTTATTAACAGTTCCAGCATCTTGATTCCCTCTTCCAAACTTTAGTTCTATTTTTCAGTATTCTTTCTCCTTATGCTGCATTTTCTATATTAATAGGCTTATAGTCTCCCAAATTCCCATTTACTAGATTCTAACGTAATTCTTAGGTAGTGGACAGTGACTTGAAGTAGACTTCAGAGCCCAATGCTTTTCTAGGAGAGAAGGCAAGTTGCCAAACTCCAGCAATCAGAGCCCTTCCATTTAGTTAACTTCTCAGTCCAATTTGACTGGTCTAGATGAATTTACTCCGAAAGAACAGACGTTTTCAACTTGGGCAGGGTGTCATTTCCCCTTTATGGGCTACTCAGATTTCATTTTCCACTCGAACTGCTGCAGGTATCCTGAGCTCCCTTCAGATTACCCAGGGGCTTGATGAATAGCTGCACTTGCCAGTGAGTGGACAGCTCATTAGCCAATCTGCTAGGGCCTGCTGTGACTATTATGAATCAGAAAGCCAGGTTTCTAATGGTGGATAGCCAATTAACAGAGAAACTACTCTCATGAATTTTAACTGTTGCCTTGTCAGAAATCTGAGTTTAATGTTCTCTTTCATGATGCTTATTTTCCTTAGTGCAATTGGCAACATGAGAGGACTTACTTGGAACAAGGAATCAAGTGTGTAAAGACAATTTCAGGATTGTGACACATGCTTTATGTTTTTTTTTTTTCTTTCTTTCTCTTATATTGGCACACACAAATTTGATCACAAGTTTCCATCAGATGGGGCTAGGAGAAAAGATATAGACAAAGATATGGTAGCAAGGCTTTCTTGTTTTTAACAATTATTATTGTATATGTCATATAAAATTGGAAAATATAGGAAAACATTAAAAAAAAGTCACATATAATCCCATCACACAGAATGAGCTCATGCTAGCATTATGTTGTGCAGTTTCCTATGGTCTTGGTCTTTGTCTTCCCCCCACCTCTCTCTGACATACATCTAATATAATACATACACAAGGTTGCAGACCTTTATATGTTCAGACACATTTACAAAAATGGTTTGATACTCTGCAGGCTATTTGGTAACCTGCTTTTAAAGTTCATCATTGTATTTCATATTTTAGAAAACACATTTAAAAAATTATTCAGGTATATTCTTCATACATGGGCATACATAAATAATAAGTGTATAATAAAAGTTGTGAACTTACAAAACAAACATGCATATCATCATACAGTGCTCCCATACATCACTAACATCTCATCACTAACACCTTGTATTGTTGTGAAACATTTGTTACAAGCTTTGAAAGAGCATTGTCAAAATAATACTACTAACGATAGCCCATGTCTTACATTTGGTGTAGCTTCCTCCCAACCCACCCGATTATTAACCCTCTGTATTAGTGTTATATATTTTTTATAGTTCATGAGAAAATGTTCTATTTGTCCTGTTGACCACAGTCCATCTTGCACCACAGGATTCCCTGTATTATACAATCCCATCCCTTGTACAATCCATTCAAAGTGTACACTCAGTGGCTCTCGTTTTCATCACAGAGTTGCTGTCATTACCTCAGTCAATTTTAGAATGTAGAAAACATGATTTTAATAGTTGCATAATAGCTCGCAGGGTTTTACTCAGCCCGGCCCTCATCATTGACGTTTTTCTTCTAGTTTATTTCACCCAGGCACACTTTTTCATTTTTCTTTTTCCCAACCTCACTTTCATAGACCTCCCTTTAGCTTTGGCACACTATCCACCTCCTCTGTTCTTTTTCTTCCTTCTCAACTGGAGTTCAAGAAGAATACATTATGAAGTTGTGGCCACTCTGGTCCTTCCATGCTGCTTTTCCCAAGATGAACAGAATGGATGTGACCCATGCCTGAGTGTAAGGATAGAGGCAGGCGTGAGGCCAGGAATGCCAGGGTCCCAGTTCAGGACATCGTCCCTACTTGCTGGAGGCCACCCTTGTTCATGTAGAGACACTCTGACACGGAGGGCGATGAGGCATTGTTTTCTAACGTGTTGAAAGTGTTTTTCTCATTTTTGCTTTTCCTTCCATCTCCCTAGGCTCCTTCTTTAGAGATCCCTAAATTTCAGTTTAAATCTTATGTAGAGAACTCTAGGATGTGAAGCCTGATTCCCAATCTGACGCATGTCCCCACAAGCTTCATTTAAGCTCTGCTCCTTGCTTTCTGCAGAGGGAATCTTTAGACTGCTTTTCATGATTCTTTTTACCATGAGCCTATCTGTTCCAGCACGAAATCATAAAGTTGGACCATTTACCTTTGGCCTAAAATTAATAGATCTTTTGGGAAGATTTAGTACTAGGGATGTGATGGCAAATTTGGACTTTATTTATAGTGATATCAGAATTAAAGAAACTCATGGATTAGAGATCATTTATAAGAAATAGCTGTGTTGAAAAACTGACTAGACTGAAAAAACACACAAAACCCTCTTATGAGTCTAATGAAGCAGGCTGCCTTTTTATATTCTTATTTATCTCATGAAGCAGGCTGCCTTCGTATATTCTTCCCTTTCTGCTGCCTAGAGTAAGGTAATCAGGACTGATTGTAGAAGAAATTTTAGTGCTGAAAGTCTTTCTTTTTTGGCAGGAAGCCCTTCTTTCTTCTTTCAGGATCTTAATGTGAATACTTCCCAACATTTTTATCCTTTCACCATTTCACCCCTTTTCTATTTTTTTTCCCTTTTCTCCCATTAAAATAAGGAAGATCTGCCATCACATATAAAATTGTTGATTAAGGGCTGCTAAATAATTTGATTGAGTGAAAACTTAGTCACATTAAGTGTTATCTCAGCCAGGCATTCGGATTCCATGCCTTTTATCTCTAATTTCTTTTATTCCAGCTAATACCCATGCCCTCCATCTCTGTCCAGCCTCTCCAATTCCCACTCACCTTGTCAACAGCAGATAGCCTTTCTTTTTTTTTTTTTTGTTGGTTGTTTCTTTTTAGGGCAGTGGGGAAAGGATAGGTCTAACGTGATACAAACATTACTCTAGTGATCTTGAAAGTAATTTGATTTAGTTTTTCTACAGCAGATTTAACACTTTTAGGGTTATAGACCCTTTTCTGAATCTGAAATTATTTACTGGTACTTTGTTTTAAAGTATTTGTATCCCCTCCCATTCTGGAAGTTGATGAGTCCCAGGCTATGAAACCTGTTCTTAACAACGCTCTGAGTGGTGCCAGTTAAGTATGGATGCTCATAGGAGAAACCCCCTGTTCTTTCTCTGGCAGTTGACCACCTTCTTCATCAAGCACTTTTTGACTGCTTTAAAAAATCTTTTTCCATTCTTTTAGGCTTGGACCTGTGTCTTCAGGTCCCTAGCACAGAAATTGCCCTTTTGCCCTCTCCCTACATAATTCTTTTACCTTAAATCATTTATCTGAGCTCAAACCAAGTTAATTTTCTTCCCTTTTTAACATTATTAAAATTGTAGTGTACTTTCTTTCCCCTCGAGACTCACAGATTCATATTTGATGTTCTTTGACATACATACCAAAGAGTGTATGTTATTTGAGTCAGTTTTTAATAATATTTTTACACTAAGCTTCATCTGATCTGACCTTTCTCTGATCCTTAAATACAACTCTATGCATTAGTTGTTTCTTCTATCTTTGCTATGAATTTTTTATTGAAAAGCAAGCTTTCTGTTAATAAATATATTAACATGCTTTCTGTGAAGAAATATAATAAATCTATTGTTGTATTTTCAATCTAGCAATAGGGTAGAACTATTTGATGTTCCCAGGGCTGAATGCAGGAGCAGATCATTGACTGGAAGTTTACCCAGGAGAGCAAATTTTCACAGTTCCCAAAAACGATAAAAAAGGGAAAACCACATCTTCCCAAAGATTGGTGTATTTCTCTACCCTGTGTTTACTTAACCTTTCTTCTTTCTTTGTAATCATGTTTCAAGAGTGCAGGTGACCAATGTCTTTAGGTCATCACTCCTAGTGGTCCAGCTGAGTTGTGGATCTAGCTGAATGAACAGACATGTCCTTGAGGTGAGGATCACCAGGGAAGCAGGAATAATTAAATCTCCTTCTGAGCCTTGTCCCTAGAAGCACAAATTAACATATTATGGGGTAGAGGGAACTATATAATTAAAAAAAGGAATATGCAAATATACCTAATTTTATCACAAGCCTCTGTGATATAATTATTGAGCCTCTGAATATAATTCTAGGTTTAACAGCATTTTAGTGCTGAGGTTAGACCAATGATTTTTAATAGGAATCACCTCCTGTAGGGGTGGTGGTGGGACGGATGGCTGTATCAGAATCACATAGAGGATGGTTTGATGTGTTACATTAAGGAGACATGTTTTCTGAGCTGAAAAATTATTGTCGAGTCAGCCGCTATTTCTGGTCTATCCCTCTTCATGTATGTTATGGTAGAAAATGATTGAGGAATAGGGAAGTAGATTCCCTTCAAGGACTTCATTGTAATTACTTGTTTAATTTTCTAACTCCCCTATTGAGTTGTAAATCGAATAGCCTGAACCTGTCAGTCTCATTAATCATCAATCTTGTTCATTAGTAATAATCGTAATGATTTGATCCTCATTGCTGCACACATAATAGATGCTCATTAAACATTTGCTGAATAAATAAGAGAATGAATGCATGATGACCGGAAAGACGTTGCAGGGGGAAATTTCTCTGAGGTTGAAGTTAGGTTGTCTAGCTTGCATGGGAAACTTGCAAAAAATGTACCACTTCTTCCTCCCCCCACCAAAGATAAAGAAGTCCATTTTTAGTTGTTAATAATGATGGCTGAGACAGTGTGAGTCCTCAAATTTCAAGAACTTTATGTAAAATTTCTCATTTAATTCTCAGAAGAATGCTATTTGACTATTTTTGTTCCATTTTAGAGATGAGGACACTGTTATGTAGAGGGGAAGAAATTTGCCTATACCTAATTAATATTAGTGCTGAGATTGGAATCCAGGAATCTGACTTTATCATTGCATTATACAGTCTCCCACTGTTTTAAAAATTCTGGTCAGGGAAACAATACTCGTGAAAAAGAACTAGAAAAAGATGGCGTGTGTGTGTGTGTGTGTGTGCGTGACTGGAATAGCCACTCAGTGCCATGCCAACAGAAGATCAGTGGAAGGGAAAGCATAAAGTTTCTTGGGAAGCAGATGTTGGCTATAATTTTAGACTGTCAGTGGATATTCAGGGCATTTTTTCTCTATGTTATCAAAAGACTCAGAGAACATCACAGACCAGTCTTAGTAACACTTAGCAAATGGAAATACATTCTGTGAAACATTTTATCTGATGAAAAAAAAAGCTGCTTGGTAAGGGATTTAAGTGTAAAATCACAAATGGTTTTTTGTTTTCATCATGTCTCCTTGGTGATGCTCCACCTGATGCTCCCTAGAAATGTCACAAAGGAATTGGAGCTTTGTATGGAAAAGAGCAGTAACTATGTGCTAAGGGGAGACCTGAACTTTCTTCTTGACTCTGTTACTAACTGGGGTAAGTCACTATGTTTCTGGGTCTCAGTTTTCTCTTTTAAACACTGATTAGGTGAGGGTTTGAGGAAGATGGCAGCATTGGCAGCATAGTTTTGGAATATCTCTGAATCATCATATAAAAACCAGCAGAGGAAGAAACTTAGCAAAGCCACAAACACATGGACAACATTTACAAAAAACTAGGTGACAGTGTATTCTCACAAACCCCAAAATACAAATGGTGTGGAAAAACCAACAAGAACTATACGATCTGTGTAAATTTAGGGAAGCAATGGGGCATCTGACAGACCTAAGAACAGCAGGATCCCAATATTAACAGGTTTTTACTGGAAATTATGATGGACCAATTTGAGAAGAGTAGCTGATACTAGGAAGGGTTTTGCCCACTCTAATAGCAGGTAAGTACAAGTGGCTGTGAAAAGAAGGTCTGAAGGTACAGAAGAAGTCTGGCCCCCATGAATTCTCAATACTGACTCTTGAGGACTACTTTCCAAGACAGAACCTAGTGTTGAAGAGAAACTGTTGGGAATGAAATTGAAATTGTACAAGATAGGGACAATAGAGATGAATGAAAGATGGGTTGGGACAAACCAGGAAATCTCAGAAAGTTCAGGAAAACTAAATTCACAAAACAATGAATAGCAGCAAAGTATTTTGGTTAAATCCTATACAATATTATTATAAGAAAAAAATAGAATAAATATAATAAACATTCTACCAGAAAGACATGATAAAACATCAAAACTGTAATGTATCATTTCAAAATAAGAGAAAACACTAAGAAAATGGCTCAGGATGATCAGACAAATCAAATTGAGAAATACTTAGAAATGAGGAGACATAACTCAGAAAAAAAAATCAGAAATAAAGGAAAAATTATTCAGAAAAAAGATTAAATTAAAATAAACACAAAAATGAATAAATGGAACATATAATGCCTTAAAAGAAATAGAAAGTGAAAGGAGGAAAAAATTAAAATAAAAAGAGATTAAGAAATAAGTAAAAACATTTTGAAAGAAAAAAGATTGTACCTAAGGATAATAAGGATACCTTAAAGAAGAAAATCAAGAGAACAGAATGAATTCTAAAAACAATAATTCAAGAAAAGTTTCCCAAAATAATAAAAAAATTGAAGCTACATATTGAAAGATGTACCTGAAAATATTGATCCCAGAACAAAGTAACACCAAGGCATATTCTAGTAAAATTTGATGAAAAGGAAAATAATACATCATTTGAGCAAGTATGTGAAATAATTTGTAAGGGAAAGAAAATCAGATTATTATCAGATATTTTGATAGCAATGTAATAGCATATTTAAGAAATTCAAAAAAGGAAATGTGAGCTAAAGATTTTTATAGCCAGCAAAACTGACTCTCAAGTATAAAGGGCACAGACAAACTGTTTTCAATGTGCAATTACCCAGGGAATATTGTTCCTACAAGTTCTTTCTGAGGAATCTACTAGAGAATGAGCTTCAGACAATGAAAAAACCTAGAGAGACACTGACAGAAGCACTGGTGATGACAATTAAATATATAGTTACTTGTAGAACTAAGACTAAATGAGACTTAAAGGGATCAAGTATTTATAAAATAGCAATGTGCTAAGATAATATAAAGTACACCTGTAAAAATGGGGATAGAAACAGGGAATGCATATGCAAATAAATGTTTAAAAATTGTTCTCATAAATTTTATTGGTGGTGGTAGAATTTGTATTGTTGTTAGTTTCTGTTTAATATGGGGAAAAGTAAATGAAAAATTATGTGATTTGCTAATTCTATCATTTCACATATCTTTCAGTATTAGAATTTTTTATATGAAATAAAGGAGATACAGATGTAATACAGAGGGATTATATAAAAAGTCCCGTAGCCTTTAACTTAAATTGGAAATATCAGTATGAACACATGAACTCATGTTTCAGTGTGTGTGTATCTATTTCCTAGCTCTGTTGGCCAGAAAAGCTTAGAAAATGACCAACCTAGTGGCAAAGGGCACACTTAACATCCAGATTGTGGTGGTTTTGAAATAACATTTCCCTACTAAAGAAACCAGCACTTCTTGGAAAAATGGCTGATGCCAAGTCTGGGACAGGAAATGTACCAGAGGAATGTGGAATGTCTTATTTTATCATATAGCTTAGAAGAAATAAAAAACTATTGGGGTCATGCCAAAAGAACTCAGGAGCCAAATTTAAGAGCCTCCTACTGGCCAAAGAGAGTAAATGTGAGCTTTAAAAGGGATGATGATTGCAATTGAGTAAAACCAATAAAATATATTCAAATCCATGAGTTCATAATTATATTGGAAATCCTAATTGTCACCTTCAGAATATTCTAGAGAACCATTCATTATCTAGGAAATTGGTAAATAGGTGGAAGGAATCAAGCATTTATCCTGCCTTTCCTATATGAATTGTAGACTGGGAAATGAAATAGATGAGGGAAAGCATCTGTTTATATATATAAATATATATATATATTTATAGGAGTAATGCTTTATGAGTTAGGCAGCAGTTTCTTAGATATGGCACCGAAAGCACAAGTAACAAAAGAAAAAGTAGACAAATTGTACTTAATTAAATTTGAAAACTTTTGTTCTGCAAACAATACCATCAAGAAAGTGAAAATCCAATCCATTAAATGAAAGAAAATGTTTGTAGATCATATATTTGTTAAGGGACTTGAATAAAGAATATACAAAGAACACTTACAACTCAATAATAAAAATACAAATAACCAAAATTAAAAATAGGCAAGGGATCTAAACAGACATCTCTACAAAGAAGATGTACAAATGAATAAATCCTCAACCTCATTAGTCAATTGAGAAATACAATTCAAGACCACACTGAGACACCACTTCACACCTTCTAGGATGGTTATAATTAGAAAAACAATAACAGATGTTTACCTGGATATGGAAAAATTGGAAAAATCACACACTGCTAGAAGAATGCAAGATGGCACAACCAGCTTGGAAACTGCTCAGAAGTTCCATAAAATGTTGTCATATGACCCAGCAATCCCACCCTTGAGCATATGTCTGAAAGAAATGAAAACATATCCACACAAAATCTTGTACATGTATGGTACATGTATGGTTGCCAGGGACTGGGGAAGGATGGGGAGTAACTGCTAATGGGCATGGGATTTCTTTTTGGGATGATAAAAATGTTCCAAAATAAGTTTGTGGCAAGAGATACAAATATACTTAAACCACCCATCGAATTGTAGAATTTAAATGGGTTAATTTTATATGTGAATTATAGCTCTATTAACCTGTTGAAATAATCTAATTAAATTAAAACCATGTCATAATGCTTAGAATAGTGGGAGAATATGGATTTGGCAGAAAATAGCCCCACATATGAAGTTTGGTCTTGTCACTTATTAGTTCTGTGAACTCAGACAAGTCATTTACTTTCTATAGGCCTCAGTTAGCATATCTGAACATAGAAGTATCTCAGAAGTAACTTTTCAGAACCTAGTTCTCCTCCCATCTCTCCTCCCTACCATATCCTTATGGGATTATTATAATAGGCACCTTTTATTAAGCATTGTGCCAGCAATGGTGTGAGCTGCTTTACTTTCACAACCACATAAAATCCTCACAGCAGTCTGGTATAGTATATATTTTTTTACTCATTTTACACCTGAGAAAACTGAAGCCATATGGCTTGCCCAAGGCCATCCTGCTAGCAAGAAGCAGAGCTAGGCATGGAAACTAGTTCTTCTTCCTATATATCTTAACATTTCAACCAAAGACATCAGAAAAGAGAATTGAAGAGTTGTGAAGTAAAGTAATATTTTCAAAAGAAACGACAACTGTCCTCTTTCACAGTGTTTTAGTTTTCCAGACTGCTTAAGTAAATACCATGAAATGGTTAAACAGTGGGAATTAATTCACTCATGGTTTTGAAGACAGGAAAATTTCCAAATCAAGACATCATCAAGGCGATGCTTTCTCCCTGAAGACTGTGGAGTTCTGGGGCTGGCTGCCTGTGATCCTTGGTTCCTTTGTCACATGGCAAAGGAACATGGTGGTGTCTCCTGGTCTCTTTCTTCTGTTATGGGTTATGTTTCAGATTCTTGCTTCCTTTGCCTTTCTCTTATATAAATATTAATTAATAAAAAAGAGTTGATAAAATAGAAAAATTGTTATTTTACAGAACCTCAGTGAATTACTAGATCTAGGCATTAAGCATAAGCAGCTGCTAACATCATGAAAACAGATAACCAAACATCATTGGTTTCTGATGAAAGACCAAACCAACTAGAGTCTTTGCAAAGAGATGGAAACTGACTTGCATCAAGCTTCTGGATTCAGCTGCCAATTTATATAGGAAATACAGAGGGCAGAGGAACAAGTCGAAATGCATTGTGAGTTTGCAGTTAGCAAACTCTGGGAAACTCTGCAGGTCAGAGACCTCATGTCCTTCGAGAAATAAATTATAAGGCAAAGAAAGGGATGGCTGGGAGACCTATGGAATAAAAATAAACCTTACAAATGTATCAGATTTAATAAAATGGCCAAGACTAAACTATGATGCCTAGGAATGAACACAAGTGCTAAAACTATAATGCAATGCCAAAAAGTGACTACTATAATAGAATCATGATTTCTTTTTGGAGAAGGTTGACATGAATGGGACACACGGATGGGGGTTACTTGGGTGGCTGGCTAAGGTCTACATTTTGACTTAGGTGGTGGTTGACAGGTGTTTGACTTATAATATCTTATTAAGCTATACATTTGTATTGTGTGGTTTTCTGTATGTGTTTTATTTTATAATTAAAAAGTTAAAAAACAACAACAAAAGACTGGATAAGATGACTTTATTTCCTCTTCTGCTCATATATGTGGTCTGAGACATTATTAATGCCTAAAGTTTAAAGAGTCTTAAAGTAAAGGGCAAATCCATCTTTTCTCTCTCTCTCTTATTATTATTATTTTTTAGGAGGTACCAGGGTTTAAACCCAGGACCTTGTACATGGGAAGCCGGCACTCAAACCACTTAGCTACATCTGCTCCCAGCAAATCCATCTTTACATGAAAGCATACCTAATGCGCCAGAGAATAGACATGGTTCAAAACAGACAATTTCCTTGTGAATCTAGAATTTTCCTGCATTTTATTTGCCTCCAGGGAAAACAACTTGACTCATAGAGTTGCATCAGTGAGAATTTCTAACACTTGGATGTCAGGGAGCTGGGCAATAAATCTCAGTGGACTAAGCCACTGCCCTAAGTGGCTTACTTGAGCCTTAGGATGCCCTGAATAGCTGCTGACAATAGCTGCAGGCTGTACTTTCTAGAAGCTAGGGTTGATCTTTATTTAATCTATCTATCCATTGTGTGAACCTTGCCACCTGGGAATTGTAAGATGAAAGATGAGTCACCAAGTCCAGTGCATTGTGGAAGGCAAATTCCGCCTCCCCCTTCACCCCCACACAAACAGTCCTGGAAATTAAATCTTTTATTCCTTAGTGATTCACTAAGTGTTTGCAATCATGGTCCACAATGTAGTTGTTGTCAAGATGGATGTTTCTAAGGGAATTATTTTTTCATTTCATGGTGAGATTCTTTTTATCTTCCAGACACTTCAATTACTGACAGAAACTGGACATGAGAGGCTCAAGTAGTGGGGTTTCATTTGTACGTCAGTGCTTAGGGATGAGGATCACACATAAGCTGTGTTCTGTCCAATGTCTGATGAGCTATAGCAGCCTCTTTTGTGGACATTGATGGAGATTTCTTAAACTCCATTCAGAGTCTCCGTTTCAGTCAACATCTTAAAAATGTAGAGGAAATAGCCGGTGGTGATTATACTGATCAGCTCCTTTTTTTCCTTTGCAGAACTCATGTAGAATAAGCTGCTTCATAAATAATACCAGAAGGACTCCAGAGGGCTGAAGGCAAATTATTTGCATTAGTCCATGGAGCATATTTCAGAAAGGCATTTGCAAAGGTGCAATTTAACCAGTTGCAGTGGTAATCTGAAGGGTATAGAAACATCACGGGAGAGAAAAAACTTTCGTAAAAACATTTATTGGTAGTTGGGAAAGTTTTTTTTGTTTTGAGCACTTGGGGGCATTGGGGAACAAAATAGATACTATGAAATTAAACACCGAGGTCAGAGGAGAAATTGTGAGTTCGTTTGCATTGTATTTGGATTTGTTTGTAGCTTAGAGACATCTACTGGGAGGAAGTTAACATTCAAAACTAGCAATGAAATTTATACAATTGAAAAAAATTAACCCTCCACCAAGACCACAAAAATTGCTTTTTCTTCCTCTAGTATCTGGATTTTAAAATGAATTGTGATGGAGTTTTTGCACAGACCAGGCTCTGCCCTGGCAGAGCAGGCTGACCAGGACGCAATGCCCCTTTTGGACTGCTGTTTTGGCCTGGATCTGGTGCACATGGAGTCTTTGTTGACTTTTTACGGTGCTCCCAGTAAGACTGGCTTGGGAGGCTCTGAGCATCTGGCCAATGTAGCAGAGTCCGTGGGTTGGGACTATGCAGAAGCTGTGGCTCAACAGAGTGAAACTGCTGAAGTTCAGCTTTTTCACCAGTTTGCTTCACTTTAAAGAGCAGCCTCAGCTTGAACAGCTGGGGCTAATTTGCAGGGGAGAGTGTTTCCGTGAGCTTCGCTGGCTTTCCCAAATGAGTGTGTGGAGTCTGGTTCCTGTCAGCAGTGCCCAAGCACAGCCTTCTGATTGTGCCTCAGTGAAATGAGGGTGGTTTCATTTCTCTTTCTAAAGTCCATTTCCCACACAATCAACCCTCTTCTAGTCAGGCCCACTTAATTCTGTTTTTAGCAGGGAACTTTTTAGGTTAGGGAAGTATGTGGAGGCAGTCACTTTTGATTCCCTCCTGGGGTTCCCTAGCCTAAACTGGTCCATAATGTCACTTAAAGTAAAAGCTAATCCGCTCTGGCTCTGGATTTAAGTCTTGGTATTTCACCTTTTTCTCTATTCTGGACTTTTGGTATTTTAAATCAGGGATGACAAAAATTTGACCCACATGACTCCAGTTCTCTCTTCTGTACCAAAGACAGACATTACTTATGATCTTTGACTTCTTTCTGCTAAATCTAGATTCAACCTCAGAATACTTCTTGACATGGCCAATCAGCCTATGTGATGAAATTTGTTTTCTATGCTTGGTAGATGGTGCCTGAGTGACAGTGAAACTGGGAAGCCAGACTTGCCCCAGGATGTTAATGAAAGGAATCTTGGACAGAAAGTTTAGAAGAACTGTGTTCTTATCTCAGGTCTGCCACCTTCTAGTTAACTAAGCTACGTGAGCCATTTGGTCCCTCTGAAACTCAGCTTTCCTCATCTGAATAATTGAAATAATGTCTGTACTGAATACCTTGCAGTTTGTTGTAAATATGCGTGAAGAAACGAATGTGGATGCCTTTGCAGTATGCCTAGTGTGACACATATATAAGCTGTTATGAACATAATATATCGCAAAGCTCTGCTTCTCTATTTCCTAGACTTACAGGAACTGTTAAGTGCTAGCTACTATAAGTATGTCCCTAAGATTCCCACTTTACAGTGCTGTGGAATGAGCACTGGATTGGGAATCAGCATAACTGGGATTTTATTTCTGTCCTGCCATTAATTGCTTACACCATCTTGGGTAATGTCTTTGGGCTCTACGTCCACATTAAAAAATTTGTAGGTTTAATTAGATGAATTAGAAAGTGCTGTTTTTAGGACCAGAAACCATATTTCTAATGAAATTCTTGTGAAACCCTGACAAATAAATGGACTATATAAGGAGTGGTTTTAAATCATGTGGGAGTAGGGTGTTCAGTGGTCTGTCTGCCTCTTCCTCAAGGGCCCCTGAGGCACCCTTGTGGCACCCTGGAATCCCCTGGAATACAGTTTGAGAGTGACTAGACCAGGTGTTCTCCAAGCTCCAATCAAGCCTTAACAATCTATAATACCACCTGAGCAAAGAAGACTCATCTCTCATGGCCTTGATTGGCTTTTTTTTTGTATGAAAATGTAAGGCCATACCTGTGCATGCACAGCTAGCAGCTAGACTAAATGACACACCCATTCCTTTGCTTTCTTTTAAGTGGTAGTCTGTAGAGAATGTCAGGAATGTCCCTTAGAGTCTATGGACCTGCCGTGTCTATAGGGCCATCTGGTTCATTAAGTCCTGAATCTCCATACTCTCTCTCTGCAACAAATTAAGGTCCACAGAAAAGTGTACCAGGCATGATGCTGGGTACTGGGGTTACAAAGGTCACTGAGACATGGCCCTATCTCAAGGATCTCACATAATCACAGTAGTTTTCAATCTATGCTCAGCAAATTACAGCTAGAGCTTTATATCTTGGGCTGCACGTATCAAGATTTTGTTAGATTTTAATCATTGGTAGAATAAAATAGTTTTGAGCTGAGACATTTGGTCTGCCTTATTTGCCGCAGCTGGTTTAGTCTACACCATCAAACTGGATGACGGGAATACCTATGATCTGGCCTCAATGGTGACTGTTCTTGAGAGACCAGGTTTTGATTTCTACAAAGTATTTGGGCCTTCTTTTTAACAGAAATAAGAAAAAAATTAGTTGGGGATTAAAAATATACATATTCTAGCAGTTACATTGAAAATGAAATGAAATTAGAGCCATCCTCTTTTTAAAACAGTACACACCCTAACCACTTCATAAGTTGTTTTGGGCTACGTATCCTGAACTTGGTTGAATATGTACCACGAAACTGAGCTTCTTTAAAATGCTATAAAAAATCGTCAGTAAGCTATTACTTTTGGGAATAATGATAGGAAACTGGACGTGTGTAGGTGTATTTCATTCTCTGTTTCTTCCAATAAAAATAATAGTCTCCTTTTTTATCCAGGAAAAATATTGGATCAATCAGGAATAGATTTAATCACTTTCAGATTATATTCCATGGATCAAATTTCAACAATGATATTTTACCTGTCATTCCATGTTATATTTAGATTTAGAAACTCTCACCTAAGCAGCTTGCAAAATATGTAAGCTTCTGACCAAAGGAACAAAAGACAAGTGAGGTAATAGTGAGCATGAAGTACGCTTGTGAGAATACCAATTCCAAAACTGAGGTGAAACTAAATGACAACCTGTCAACTCACTCCCCACAGTGTCTTGTTTATGAGGAACTCAGAAGTTCCTGTGAGAACTTTTGATTTCTCATTACCTCTCCTTGCTCCACTGAAGGACAGCACAACGAACTCCCCCGTTCTTTTCCCAGTTTTATGAGGTTACATTGTCTTTCAGGAGGATAGGTAAGGAAGGGGAGGAGGTGAGATTAGTCAGAGGTCTAGTATTTTGGAAAAGTGGGGGAGGGGACTCAGCAGACAACTTCCCACTTGGCAAACTTTTCAATGATTTTAATATACTATAAAAAATATAACAAAACGTTTCTAACTTCAGGCTAATATATTTCAAAGGACAGATCATAGGCAGAATATGGGAGGCAATAACTGCATATTATTTTCCTGAAGAGAACATTTGGACTCAGATATTGATTAAGCCCCTCTGTGAAAATGAGAGGAAGCTGAGGTTCATAAGCTCAAATCAATGTCATAAAAACAAGAACAGCAGCTTCCAGAACCATTTGTGGGTTAAACATCATTGGTGTTTACCTGGCATTGACTCTGATAACAACGGACAATTTCAACCTACTGGTTTCCCCTTTGCTAGCCTCACTACCTAGGATGAATTGCCTTGAAAAAGAGTTGCTCTTTAGATATTTTAAATATACATATCTGATGGGCTCTGAGGTGCCCCCATAATTACCACTTCTTTTTCCACTTGATTTGAACCGGTGAGAGGTGTCAGAAAGATGAGTCCAAAATATTATCTTTATTTCTGATAAAAATGATTTTGAAGAGTGTGATTTTTATCTGCTTGCAAGTGGATTCCCTCATTCTGAAGATAGAATTAGGCACAATTCCTACCAGCCACAGGCAGCGAAATGGCATCATGGCATTCTTAAAGTGGTGGCAATGACCCAGTAAGACAAGAATGAGCACTCGGAATGTGTGTTTCTTCAGGGAAGAGAAAGAGAGGAAGCAGGGTTCTGAGTGTCCAGTTTCACCTTCCGTACTCTGTCATTGGATTCAATTGTTCCATCTGCAGGAGCAGAAAGTTTGGCCTGTTATGCTGGTATACTCCCTGGCTTGGAAAGCATAATCCAGAGGGAAGTAGCATCTCTTTAAAGCACGGGTTCTTAACTTTTTTTGTTCCACAGACCCCTTTCCCAGTCAGGTGAAAACCACGGACCCCTTAGTAAGTCCACACTATACTGGATATTATTTAATAAATATATCACACCCGCAGCAACACATTCCCCATAAGAATAATGTTTTTTTGAATTTCAGTTCAAGCTCACAGACCCCTTGTTAAGAACCCCTGCTTTAAAGATGCATTCTGCCACTGGCCAGCTGTGTGAACTCAGACATGTCATTTAGCTTTTTGAATCTTTGTTTTCTCATCTATAAGAGAGATATAACAAAGACCTACCTAACAGGCTGAATAAGTGAGATAATACATGCTTGATATGCTGCATCTGGTCCCTGCCTACCTCTCCAAATTCATCTTGTACTATTCCACCTTTGTTCTCAATGCCCTGGCTTTACTATCTTTCTTTCATTTCCTGCACACATCAGGCTCTATCTTGCCTCCGTATTTTTGGCATACAGTTACCCCGACCTGGAAAGGCCTTTCTATCATTCTTGAGCTGGTTAATTCTTCAGACCTCAGGTTAAATATAATTTCCTTAGTTAAACCTTTCCTGATTCCCTTGCTTATCTAAATTACAAGCTCTTTATTTTTCTTGTGCATAGCCCTTGTGATTGGAATTTTTATTTCTTTAAGTGATTATTTGTTTAATGCCTCTTAATAGTCTGTGTCTGTTTTGTTTATCTTTGTAAGTGAGAGCCTTGCAGAGTACCTGACATATAATAGTTGCTCAATAAATATCTGCTGAATGAATATGTAAGGTGACTACTATGCAGTGTGTGTCCCATAGATATTAATTTCCTTCTCTTTCTCCACAGTAAATCATTAGTTCACTGGCTTATATAATGGCAGATCTATCATTAGATAGCTTCTCTCTTGTCCCTTCATTTTTATAACATTACCTCTACAGTAGAATACTACTTACAAATTAGTACAATGTCTCTTTAATCACTGTGGAAGACTTTTAAGCCATTTACTTTATAAATACTTTGTTATTAAAAAACTATGAAAGGTTATATTGTGAGGTTTACAAGGGTCAGCTTCTACAGCTCAGAGAGGTTAAGTACTATAAGGCTCTTCTTTCACCAGATGATAAATCCTTACAGAGCAGAGTAGAAATTTACTGATCATTTTATCTCCAATAGCTCCCATTCTTTATTTGTTTGATGGTAGTTAACAGCATCTAATTTAAAAAAACTCATGAAGATACTTCATGGAAAGCATCAGCCTATAGTAGGTACTTCTATGCTTTCCTTTCTCTGTCCACCATACCATATACTATGCTGCTTTATAAATATAATATTATATTATGAATTACTATAATGTAATCTATCAGTTTATAAATACTACATTAGATATGATATGGAGCTTCAAAAAAAGTAATGACTGCCCCTTCCTGACCATTTAATAACTGATTAACACTAGAGATTAACCTGATTAAGTGATTTTCTCTAAAGCATAAAGTTATTTTCTTGTAGAGAGCCACCAGACATCATATTTCTTAGGTTTTGTTCTTTCTCCCAATGTGGCTATTTACGGTGCTACCAGAAGCTACAAAATGGGAATTCTACTTTATGTATTCCTTTCTAATTTGGGTTTTTAAAAATGTGATCTGAAGGCTAATGGAGCCCTTAAAGATTTCACATTTCCTTACCTAGGCTTCTCTGACCTAGGTCAGTCACCTACAAGCTGTGGGACCTGGGATAAGTGATTTATCCTCTCCCAGCCTGAGGTCCTTTATTTGTAAAATTGGTTTAACTGTAGGACTCATCACAAGGTTGTTGTGAGGGTTAAATGAGATAATCTATGCCATGCACATGGTACTATGTCTGGCGGAGAGTAAGAGCTCAATAAATATCAACTAATGCTGTTGATTCTGTTAGGATGATGGGTGTGACAGTTTGAATTTGGTGAATCCCCAAAAAAGATTATGTTTTTGAAATAATCCATTCTTATGGGTGTGAGACCCTTTGATTACATTAAATTCTGTTAAGGGCCCTTGATTAGGTCACTTGATTAGATCATTTTTTATTGGACTATGTCAGTGACTTAGGTTGGGTCTCTGCCCTCCTGGAGCCTTATAAAACTGAGAACACAGAAAGAAAAGACACAGAGAAAGGAAGCTACCAGTTTGATCTTTCATGTGAAAGAGAGGACTTCAGGAAGACAGAGAAGCCCTGAGAGGCTGAGAGAGGTCCTGGAGTCTGGAATCAGCTGAACACAGAGGCACCAAAAGAGGTCCCCAAGGGGCTGGACCCACAGAGCTGCTTAAGGCTGAAGAGACAAACCACATGCCTAATCGCCCACAGCTAGGTTCTGGGAGATGGTGAGCCTGGAAGGGAAGTCAGAGACCTCAGTAGAGACTGGCCGCCATCTTGCTTTGCGACATGGCAGGACTCCAGAAAGCATCTCTGCTGATGCCTTGATTTGGACATTTCACAACCTTGGAGCTGTAAGATTTCCACCTAAATAAAATTCCCATTATAAAAGGCAGCTCATTTCTCGTACTTTTTATTGGCAGCCCTGTGGCAAACTAGGATTGTGCCATTGTCCATCAGCTCTCTCTTTCAGAAACCCACTGAACTTCAATGTCTTCTGAATTTTGTAGTATGTCTCCCTAGCCTGTCAATAATGGTTCTGATGAAGTCTTAGTCCTCAAGCCTTTCACAGGCATTTTATTGAATTCCTCATATTTGCAAATCATAACGTATGGAGTTCTAAGAAATGGCAGGTGTATACAGTACTCCTGCCTAAGGGAATTTCAAGTGATTGGCAGCTTTGTCATCAGAGGCTGAGATGTGAGGATAAAATCTCAGTGACATCTGCCTTCCCATGTGCTATGGTGGATTTGGCCTAGGTGCTTGTGGGATATTTCCTTCCTCCCTCATTGCTCTATGTGGGACCCACTGGAAGGTGGTTGGCCTTCCCAGATGGGCAAGGACTCTTTTTCATTCCTGAGTGAGTTTTTATGATATCACTGTGTCATCTGTTCCTGTGCCAGAAAATTTTGGTGCCACAGTACAAGGCATGAAATGACTCACCACCATGAAAGAAGAGGAAGGAAATCAATTTATTGTGAGTGTATGATGTACCAGGAACTGCACTTGGGTACTTTAGAATCATTTTCACATTTAGTGTCTCCAGCGCCCCTGGAAGTCTGACTGGGGCTAATGATTGAGTGGGTAGCATGGTTGCCATATCTGTGTAGTTGACTCATTCATTAGTCCCTCGGCTGTGTAGACTTAACGTTCTCGCAGCTGAGAGTGGCCTCTTTAAAAAGAGTTGTCTATCAAATATCAGGAGCCCCTGATTAAGAAGAAAAGCTCAAGATTTCTGCCTTGGGGTTCTTATCTGCAAAACCACCCAAATTGGTGGCTTATTAGTGTTATGAATGGCTTGTGGAAAGGACTTACCTCCACAGACTTCTAATTCCCTTAGCTGGACCCTTAATCTCCACCTGTAAATTCAGCTCTGCTCCATGTCCAGAGATCAGTTTAAGGTTGTGTTTCTGTGCATCTCCATAAATGCGTCATGTTTTGATCAGACACCTTGGTTCAGCATAATTTAGTTCTTGATTTGATTAAGCCCAATTCTATCTGATTCCCTTGAGCCTATACCTTGGTTCCCCCACAACTCAAGCCCTGATGTGTCCTCATTGGTAAACCCAGAGACTGTTGCATTCCTGAGCCCTACTTGAGAGATGTTCCCCCAGGTTCTTCTACTGACTTAATCTTGCTCTTTGGAACATCTCTCTTAAGGTAAGCACTTGATTTGGGCACTCAAATTCCATAATTCTCAAAATAAAACCCTCAAATACTTTTCTACTAATAAAAATAGCTTTTATGAATATCAGAAAGAATGAACCAAATCACTCTGGTAGTACTGTAGATGGACTATAAAAACACAGAATAAAGCAGGAGAAACTAAAAGAATCCACAAATGGTATTTTAATTACCACAGAAATTGTTGCACTAACTTTTCAATTCACTCATTCCAATGTGGACAGGGGTGGGGAGGATGAGGGAGAACTGTGTTTGTAGTCCAGATACACAAGTAGTTTTCCCAATGCATTTAATTCTCCTACTCCAACTTTCTAACCAAACTTCGTCCTTGCTACTTTGTAGAAAGGGCACTATTTTTTATTCTCACTCACCCTTTTCTGTGTGGGGAATGTGGAAGTGATGATTCATTTTGTGTGGTACTACACTTAAAACTGGGGATATTGCTTCCTTTGAAGTAGATCAGTCCCAACATTTGTGGGAACATTTTCATTACCACACCTTACTAGTATAAAAATCTGTGTTATAAAATGTGAGAATCACTGTTTTCTGTGTAAAATGTCAATAGTTTTCTATGACAATAACTATTTAGGGGAGGAAAGAGGAAAAGTGTTTAACTTATTCTAAAGTTTGACATCCCAAGCTATATAATTTAATCACAACAGCCACACCCTGTAGTTCATTAACATTTTACCAAATACATTTCATGAATAAATATTAGCCAAGCACTTCTGCAGTTTGTGATTAAATATTATCAGGGTTATTTTTACAAAATGCACGGGAATGTTTCATAGGTTGTATCTATGAATGTAAATAGCTCTACAGACATTTGATAGAAGTTTGTTACACCTGCTTTAGATATCATTTATTATTAGAAAAACATTTTTTTGGCTAACATTTACCACTTGTCTTATTCCTCATCAGTGTAGCTTTTGGTTTATTACCATCTGAAAGGATTTTACCTGGGCAATGAACAATAAAAGATTCTGTAATTTATCCTAATAAGCTTGAATGGGAATCCACTTGCTTTGGACATTTCCAGCCAGGCATAATTTATTCCCATCTTTGGCTGTGAAACAGTGTGGATCTTCTTAACTGAGTCCCTGACAGATGGCTTCAGTGTTTTCAGGACTCCATTTCCAATCATTTTGCCCATATTGCAAAATTGGCCTTGAAAAAGGGTAAAGAGTTGTTATGCTGCATTAACATCCCTTCAGAATTGTTTGCTGTGAAGGGCATGAAGAAATGAAGGAAATCAAGAGAGTAATGCTCAAAAAACATGCTTCTGGAAGTTAGAAATGTTAGCGACATATTGATGATTCCAGATTACATCACAATCCCCATTTGATTTTGATTGTAAATTCCAAAGACAGGTTAAATGTGATAATAAAAACACAAATCTTCAGGTACCGTGGCTCGTAAGCCATACTGATCCATAATGTGGAAAGTTAGAAAGGGCTGTAATTTAGCCTGGCTTCCTGTCATCTGAAATTCTGCTGGTAGGTACTACTGACTAGTAGACAACCAGGGATTCTCATAGTACCTTTCAAGTCTTGCTACTGGCTGATAATGAAAGCACTCAAATCTCTACATTCATTATCCAAGAAACATGAATTGATCATATTCAGCATGCCAAACTTTCATTTTCTTTTGCAGCTTCAGCTGACTGACTTCTTCATCTAAAGTGCTGTTCTTTTCTTTTTGTCGCCTTTTAGTTTATGATCAAAATCAATGAGGACTGAAGCTTTCCACAGCCATCTATAAAATGCAATTACTGTATACAACACACAGTAAAACTCCTGTGGTGTATATGTTGAGACATAATTTATGCCACTTACCTCCAGAGAGGTATCGATCTTCTGTGAATGTTTTACAAAAGGGTCTCTTGAGTGCAAACGCAAGGAAATAGGTGGCTATTGGAGCTGATCTATAATTTGATTAATAATGACCAGTCCCCTGAACTTGTCTTCTCACTGCACTTTTATTGTGATATGACCTTAGATTTTAGATTTTTTTTTACTATTCTTTCTGGAGGCATAGCTATTCTTGCGTTTTGATGTGTTGATCTTTTTACTTGCCTTATTCATGATATAGTTCTCATCAAAGTTGGCAGCACCTTAGGGAGATGCATCTAAATTTGGAGTCAGAAGTCCTTAGTTTGATTTCTGACTGTGCCACTCAATAGATGTGTGACCTTGGGTACGTGGCTTACCTCTCGGAGTCTCAGTTTTAACCTCTGTAAGATGGAACCAACAATCCACTTCAGGGGATAATGGCCTTCATTGTTTTCTCAGGATTATGTGAGATATTTGGTTTACTTATTCAACAAAAATTTATCAGCCAGGCATTTTGACAAGGTTTTGGGGACACGATGCTGAATAAGAAAGAATGGTTCCTGCCCTCATGGAGCTTATACAGTCAACTGGTCTGTAAATAAACTCCATATACTTTAATAGTTTATACTTACGTAAGGTGGCATCATTATCATTACTGTTATATTATCATTGTTGTTGTTGTGCCTGGGAGTGGAAAACAAAATAATGCTGATGCTGTTTCCTGACAGTCAGTCCCATTGGTGGAAGGAGCAGTTAGAGCTAATGACATGGAAATTGTTCTGAAACTGCACAATGAGCCTTTTTAATGCTCCAAAGCTTAGCATTTACTAGTTTATCCCTTTAAGTTTGTCTGGAAGCTCTATTTATTGATTATTTCCCTTGTAGTCATGGTGTTCTAAGTGAAAGAGACTGAAAGAAAAGAAAGGAAAGGCCTTTCCTTTGTACTCATCTTAAGTGTAATCTATCAGAGTCAATGAGCATGGGAAGTTCATTTTCAAGGAACAGATCTTCTGATTTCATCCATGATCCCTCAAGATCTGATCTTGGGTCACCATGTGGTAGATAATCTTCCTTCCTCTCAACTGTTCTTATGAAGGAGGCCAAAATTTTGATTAAAGGGCTTTGCCCTTTGGACTAGAAGGTTTTAGTTCCCACCAGGGTTATATTATTGGATTTTTTGCTCCTCAAATAATGTGAGGATGACAGCCTACTTGGAGGGATGTCTACTAAAGCTTCTGCATGAGCCATGGAAGGAAGTATGTTTTCAGTCACTTGAAATTTTAATCCCTGCTCTGGCTATTTAAATACTGCTGCCTGAAAGGTAGGGTTCAAATCCTGCTTGGCTGGTACAGAAAATGGTAGCAGGTAAGTAATGAAATAGATGATCTTGTGCTTTGATTTTACTTACTACTGTTCCCTCAACATCATGGAATATGAGGAGACATATTTTCTGTACCATATGAAGAGTGAACATTTTGTCCTGATAGAATGAGGGAACAGCTCAGGATAATTTACCTTGAACAGGAACGTGGAGAGTAGTGTTAACTTCATTGTTAAATGATTACAAGATGATTTTTCTACCCTGACTTGGAGTAAGTGTTCACTTTTAAGATTAGAGGAAAATTAATTGCCCGTTGAGGTCAGCAACGTAGTTAAATGCTCATGTGTATGCAATCAGAAAGATTATACAGTCAAGGAAACTTTCCAGTAGCATCAAGGTCCATATTTTGGCTTAAGTTCGAAAGTCTGGAAGGAGCTACTTCTAGTTGGATGACATAGTCATATGTACATGAAAGTGACCTCTCTCTCTCTCTCTCTCTCATTTAGAGATTTTACTTCAAGTTTGTGGCCCAGGAATAGTATGGTATACTGCTGGATGAGACCCATAGAATGGGACATTTTGTCCTATTTTTGTTTGCTCAAATATGAGTGAGAATCCAAAAGTAAAATGAGGGCAAATTTAGAGAGCAATTAATTGATTTTTCAAACAATTTTTTTTTCTATTAGGAAGGACCATACCCACTTATCCTAGATTTTTTACTGTCTCAGAATATTGTAGACTCTTACTGAGAATTAAACGGTCAGCAGGCTCACAAGGAGGTGCTTTTCTTCACACCTTGTTTTCTAATTCCTTTCTTGAATTTTCACAAGAGAATATTTTTTTTTGGCAGGTAAGTATCATTTCCCTTGATAGATATTTATTTTTGCAAAGAGGAGAAGGAGCTAACATTTGTTGAACGTGTAGAATGTGTCTAAGCCCTATGATAAGCACTTTCACATGTATTATTTTAATTTTTCTCTTCATATGAACCCGTGAGGTAGGTATTATTACTTCTATTTTACTTCTGAGGTAGTTATTAGTTGTGCAACCTTATTTAACATCTATGAGCCTGAGTTTCAAACTTGTAGTGAGGCTAACAATACTTTCCTCATAGTTACTTAATGATTCAATGTATGTAGAGTGAAGATTGCAGAAAATGGTGCTTGTATTATTTTAAAAATTTTCACTATTGTGATGAGCATATTTTTACTTCAAATACCTTGACAATGCAGCAATCATCTGAATGGTTTATCTTTGTGACTTGCCAACCAACTGGTTACAACAAGTTGACAGAGTTATCTTGAGCTTAAATGACTGAATTAAAAAGACTTTGTTGTAGGCATATACAATTTCATGGATGAATCCACATATGAGATGCAACTGATTTAGTGGTCCAGTTTTTATAGGCACATAGAAATAGTTTGTGGTGTTGGAGTCAGGGCAACCTCAGTTCAAATCCCAGGGCCATGTTTTGATTGTATCCTTACTAAAGCTGCCTCTTTGGTTAAGTTCATTCCTTTATTTCCTCATCTATAAAATGGGGATAGTATAGATTGTTGTGAGGTTAAAAAGAGGATGTTAAAATAGAAGTTTCAACAAAACAGCATGGTACGGTGGATAAGAAATTCCAAAGGTGGTTTTCCATAGGTTGAATTTATAGAGGAAATGATCAAGAATTAATCCTGCAATCTTTTTACTTCTTACGCACTCTGAAAATATGAAAGTGTCTAGGGATAAGGAAGAGGAATACAGAGCTGTGAAGAGATGAATTTGGAGAGAGGTATGCTGTTTTTGGGTCTGCATTTCCTTTCTCCAAGATACTGAGGTGGGTGTTACCTCTTTTGTCTCCCAGTTTCATGAGGTAGATTTCCTTGGTTCAACCTGGAGAACATGAAATGTGCTCTTTGCAGTTGGGAGAAGACCTAGAGGACTAGGGCTTACACCTGCATGAGAAAGCTAAAGAGAACCTGTGGCAACAGCACAGAAGTTGTTGCCATAAGATTGTTCTGCACTCCTGGAATTTGTGGGACAAGGTTTGTGGGAATGTTTCTGGTGAACCCCAAGGGAGAGAGAGCTTCTGTGGGTGGTTACGGATCTCTTCAATAAGGCCTCCTGGTATAGACAGAATGAACCTGTGGCAAGAACCTTGAGGGTGAACACTAGATCTCTAGGGCTGAGGAAAGAGTAGGTGGCAACTACTTGGAATGGAGATCTATTAGGTGAACTGGAGGATTAGGATTCTCTAACTAACCCAGAGTCAGCTTCAAATGCCTGCCAGACACAGAGAGTGTGAAAGCCTTTACAACAGTACCAGTTCACATCTTCACCCTTTACCTTTCTTTCTCCCCCCACAAAAGTCCCTCCCCCAACTGCAGAAGAGCAGTTGTTGGGAAGGGAGCACAGGGTAGAGAAACCCAGAAGCCAGCCATGCGCCTCTTTCCTACTGGTGTCTTCCAGACTGAGAAGACTGAAAGAGGAAGAGAGGACTTTGTACATTAAATCAAAATCAGAGTTTTGAATTTTTATTACAATGAATTGGACATTCTAATTTCTGAATTGCGATTGTATTTGTAGTTTGTATTAGACAGTCAAAGAGGTGCTGATTCAAAGTACCAGAAATCTGCTGGCTTTTATAACGGGTATTTATTTGGGGTAGAAGCTTACAGTCACAAGGCCATAAAGAGTGAGATACTTCCCTCACCAAAGTCTGTTGCCACATGTTGGAGCAAGATGGCTGCTGGTTTCTGTGAAGGTTTAGCCTTCCTCTTCCTGTTAAGGCTCAATGGTCCAAGCTTCTTCTGATCTCAGCTGTAGGCTGCTATAAGGCTCATCTCTCTTCCTTGGGCACGTCTCTTTCTGGGCCCAGCTGCTCTGCTCTCTCTACAAGGCCAGCTGTGAACTATCAGGCAAATGGCTTGGCTCTCTTCCTGGGGGCTCCACCATCAAAACTCAGCTCTCTCCTTTGCCATGTCGTTTTCTGTGTGAGTGTCCACCCACCAAGGGGGTGGGGACTCAATGTTCTACTGACATGGTCAAATCAAAGCCCTAATCTTAATTCAATCAATAAAAGTGAAACCTCTGAATTTAATAGAATCAAAGGGTATTATGAACCCAGAGGAACAGACCAGTTTACAAACATAATGAGTATATCTTTTTGGAATTCATCAATAATATCAAACTGCCACATAGTTTAAAGTGATTGTATTTGCAATTTCAAATAACCTAACCGTGAGTAGAAAAGCCTGGGGAACTGCTCAAGTTTTCACTTGGCACCACTGAATACATTTTAAAGGATTAGTGGGAGACAAAATAGAGCTGAGGTTTGAGTACCTCACAAGTGGTCCTCAAAATGTGGTTCCCAGACCAGGGGCATCTCTATCACCTGGGAACTTGTTGGAAATGCAACTTCTCAGGCCCCACCCCAGACCTACTGAATCAGAAACTCTGGATGGTATGTCTCAGCATTCTCAAGTCCTCCAGGAGATTGTGACAGATGCTAAAATTTGAGAACACTTATCCTAAAACAATGTATGACAGCAGCACAATACAAGTAGTTTCCCCTCAGACACACATATATAATAACCAACGCCTTCCATAAAAAATGTAAAAGAGATACATAAACAACAAATGATTTAACCTGTTTTCTTGTGGCTGCAGTATTACAACTGACATTTCCTCTTCTGTAACTCTGAGAGAATCATCCGTGCCTTGCTTATTTTAGGAGGTTACTGTCTCAAATGAGCTAATATATGTGAAAGTGCCTTTTAAACCATGAAACCCTCTACATATGCAAGTTATTATTACAAGTACCTTATTTACATGGGCATCAACTTAATTTTCAAAGCGCTATCCCTGGGGTTTGCTGATCATTTAACTTTCATTATCATACCTGCTGCCATCCAGTTCCCACCACTAACCAATTAGGTATCAAGCAGAAGAACCAAATCAGAGGGGAAAATTGGTCAAATCATGGCTAAATGCTTTAATTTTAGTGAGAAAAAAATGAAGTTGATGGATCTTAAAGCTGAAATTGGATATTAAGAGTAACTTAATGACTATCAATTTATCAATCCCTCCGATTTTTTTTCTTCCCATTTTAAAAAATATCTCTGCTCATCATATAAACACAGCCTTGGGTGAAGTTAATAAAATTTACAAACTGAAAGGAATTTAAGGATGAGGCTAGCTAACTGTTTTTGAATATCCATTTGTGGAAAGTCCTTTTCGTATTGAAGATAGTCTTCCATTTTGCTTGTTCTTATTAGAACATCTCTTTTTCAGTTCTGTTGGAGAATTACAGCATAATAGGATTATGCCTTCATAGACACTAAAATAATTGTGCATTGCAAGCTTCAGTACCCCTGTGGTCAATGAACACACTTTTTTGAGGAACTATTATATGCAAGATCCTGGGGAAGATATCAAATGTGGTGCTTGATCCAAGTTATTTTCAGAGCTTAATTAGAAGGATAAGATTTGGACCCAGGAAAAGCAAATGTGTTTCCAGTCAAAAGCATGGTATGGACAAAGGACTCTAGGTTAGAGATGGGTAGATAATATGGGGCATGAATGACTTCATTGAACATTTGAGATTTTAGCAGTGATCAGATTGATGTTATATATTTTATGTAACATGGAAGTGAGTGTAGTGTTTGGCAATTGGCATTCCAGCAGCTTGGGCTTGGGAATATTAACTTGAAGTAAATGGATTCTACACAGTGCAAACCTCATGTCAGGCAAGATGAGATGAAGCAGTAGTACTAGTGGGAACTCCCCACTACAGGTGTCTGGCTGATGATTAATGAAGTGTCTTTGAGCTGTGCCAGTTAAGGATTTTCTTTTCTGTTCCTACACCAAGCAGAAAGAGACCATTCTTACCAAATGGGCATAAAACGCCCACCCATCACTACTGCAAAAGAGAACAAGTTGTCTGAGCATAAGGATGCCTCTTCCAGCTGAGAAAGCGCAGACAGAAGGCTTAGGAGACCCCAGCCGTGGCAGCCTTACACAGCCACTCCTGGGGTTCACAGCTGTGCTTTCATCCAGTGCCCAGGCAAAGACCAACACTTGGTAGTAACGGCCGAAGGACAAACCGTAGACAGCCCAGCTGAGCTGTACCAGCCCACAAAGGCAAGTCTGGGTTTGAAGATTAGCAAGAATGAGACTTGGATTCTGTTTAAGTTGCTTGCCGTTTGGTTAACTATTGAGATGCCAGACAAGTAGTGCAAAGATATGGGTGAGAGTGAGTGAGTGGACACAATATCTTCCCAGGCCTCTCTGGTTCTGCACAGAGATGCTCCAAAGTTCTGTGGTCAGTACCAATGCCTGGTGGGAATCCCACTAGGTCAGAACAACAAAAGCTGGGCTCCTTATACTTTTGGGGGAGGGGCGGCAAGACCCAACCAGCTTTCAAATGTCTCTTCTGGGGCAATTGCTCTCCATGCGGTAGCTACCCGCTTCTCAGTTTGGGCTTGTGCAGCTGGTCTACATAATGGCTTTCCACACCATCATAGATTTCATAGCAAAATAAGGCAAGACTTTTTTTGCTGTTTGGGTATGCATGGACTTATGAAGATGACAAAAGGCCCAGTTTGCTGGAAATCTGAGCTTAAGTAATTGCCACTTTTGCTTTCTAAATCTAAATGTTTCTTTCAACAGCATCAATTCCTACCTAACAGCCCCTGAGGGTAACAACAATGGATGATGTATTTGAATTTCTTTATTTATGGCTTCTCTGGAAAATGATGATTCTTTTCTACAAATGAACAAATGAACATTTGTAGAAACAATTACTGACTGGATTTTATTCAAGCCTAGGTAAGCTAGGAGGAGGCAAGTTCCTAAAGGGCACAGACTTTAGGATCAGACTGGGTTTGAATCCCAGTTTGGCTTTTACTAGCTGTGTGACCTTGGGCAGGTCTGTGATTTAGAGATAGTACCTACCTTATTATTTGGCTGTTGTGAGGATTAAATGAATTACTATGTTTTGAACATTTATAATAGTGCCTAGTATATAATTGTTTTCTATTATTATTGTTTCCAACACAAAGCTACTCTTTTGTGAAAGGCACAGTGCTGTCTACACTGCTCAGAGTTTTGCCTGCTGCTATAATATAGAATTTTTTTTTTAAAGAAACTTGCTTTGAAAATTAGAATGGTAATAACAGTGTTTATATCATTGAAACCAGCTAAAGCATTATCCATGATCCTAATAGAAAAATATACATTCAACATATTTTAATTTCTTAACCTCCTCTCCTTTCAGAGAATCATACAATTTTCATTCAGGCTTTCTCCAGTTGGATCTCTTCATTTTCCAGATGTATGGCCAAAGGTTATGTCATTAGCTCCTGGGCCCCAACCTTGTGAGTTACAGAGCCAGGATTTAAGTATGAGCCTTCATAATATTAGCTCTAAGAAATCTTAAGACAAACCAAACCAAACCAAACCAAACCCACAATGTTCACAGATAAACATCATGAACCAAGTATCTACAACCCTAATCTTGAATGGTCTGGTCTGTGATAGTGAAAAGTGTCTTACTCAATCCTTTAGTAACTCTTGTTTATGAGTTGCGATCTTCAGCATATGTTTTTGCTTTTCACTTTTAGGGCTTTGAAGAATCTGTCAGCTGTCACAGATATGTGTCATCTGTCACCAGGCTCTTTTAAGCACTAAAGATCTGCCATTTCTGAATTTCATATATTATGTGGCTATCAGATCTCACCACTGAACTGAAGCTAGGCTTTTCATGTGCACAATGCAAAAATGAGAAACTGCCATTTGTAATTGAGCAATGAAATGGCAAATAATCAGTTGCTAGAAGCTTTTAGGAGTTGTGCTATGCAAGATATGATTATAAAACAATGAGCCTGAGTGCCCAGAAACAGTGATTTTGGCAGGGAGCCATGCTACCTGGGCACTGAGGACCAAACTTTAAAAATGTGGATTCCTGGGCCCACTCAAAACCTAGGAATCAGTATATCTAGTGGATGGAATTATTTTAAAAAGTCCATGATGATTCTGTTGAACCACTTTCCCAAATGACACATTAAAACAATCTCAGAACTCTGGAGTCAGATTTCAAATATGAGGATCAAAGCACTTGGACATACTGGTAGGAATTTAGTATAACAGCTAGTCTAACTCTACATTTTATAGGTAAAGAAATAAGATTGGTGATAGTTTAGCAAATTTAAGATCATAGAGAGAGATTATCTAATATGTCATAGACATTTTATAGCTGAAGAATGAAAGAACCAGAGCTCTTGTGTGACTAGGTCATAGTCAGGGCAGCAATCTGAGATCTATGGTCCTCTATTACAGAAATTAGAGAACTGTAACAGAGATGTGTTAGATTAATTATGTACCTCAGTTTAGACATGTTCATAACCTTAATCCACATTGCTGTGGATGTGAACCCATTGTAAACAGGATCTCTTGAAGATGCTCTTTTTAGTTAAGGTGTGGCCTAACTGAATGAGGCTGGGTCTTAACCCAGATTGTAGAGGCCTTACAAAGAGAAAGAAACGGTAAGTCAGAGAAAGCTGGCAGAGGAGCTGGAAGCCAGGTGTCAAAGGATCCTGGAGGAGAAAGAAGAGGATATGGCCTCTCACGTGACCTGACACAGGGATATAATCCAAGGAACAGCAAGGTTGCTGGCAGCCAGCACCAGAAGGTTATGGACTTTGGGGAGAATGCATCACCTTGCTGGTGCCTCAATTTTCGACTTATAGTTTCAAAACCATGAGCTAATACAATGCTGTTGCTTAAGGCAACTCATTGTGTGCTATTTGTCATAGCAGCCTGTCAAACTGACACATTGGATGTGTTAAAGGTCCTATCCAAGAGTTGTGAACAGTTTGCACTACACTGCAGTCTATTAAATGTGCAATAGCATTATGTCCAAAATAAACCATGTATATGCCTTAATTAAAATGTGACACAGAGGCACAAAGTGAGCATATACTGTTGGAAAAATGGCACCAATAGACTTACTCAATGCAGGATTGCCACAAACCTTCAATTTGCAAAGAAATGATGAAGGTGGTAATCAGTGGGTAAGGCACAACACCTTGTATACCCATTCAGTTAGCTTGCATGAATCTTCTAAAATTGTTTTGGAATAGTTCACTTTTAGAGAAAAAGTTATTTAAAGATGGCATTTGAGGTTGTATTAATCTTAATAGTTGCTGCTGGGGAGTTGGTACAGTAGAGGGAAAAAATCTTTGGCTGAGACCTGGGAGATCTGAGATCTGTTCCCAAATCTATCACTAATTAGCTCTGTGGGATCATGTGTTGGTCACTTATCCTCATCTAGCTTCAGTGTCCCTGTCTTAGAAATTACAGAGATATGACCTTTCCAAAGTACTTTATAGGATCACTGTGAATATAAAAATTTAAAAATGTATAGTAAAATGCATTGAAAAGTATAATGTATTGTACATTTTAATCTTGTTATATGGGAAATGATTTACATAAATAAACCTTTTTATAAAATAAAAGAATGTTAGCAAACTGAAGTTTAATCTATTATCCAGCTAGTGACTTAATATTTTCCACCTAGTAAAACATTAAAACATATATGATTTCACTATATGTATTTATTTTTTAATAATATCACTGATTCAATATAATTGTCTGGTCTTAGTGTGACAGGCTATGGATTTTATTGTATTAAAATATATGTCATGGAAAAACTGTAAATAAAATAAAATAAAATAAAAACATATATTAGTTTTTCTTTTCCCAACCATACTAAGTCATAGAGGACATTTTCATATGGGGTTGGATCTAAAACTATACTTATTCTTTTCTTTTCTGGTCCTCATATTAAAAGATTAACACAAACTTATAAAAATGTTTATTATGTATCAGGCACTCATTTGCACTTAAAAAATAGGATTTCATTAATCCTCCTGTAACAGTCAGAGTCTAACCAGGAAACAAAAATGTCACAGTAACTTGAATAGTGAAATTTTATTGTAAAGAACTAGTAACCATACTAGGGGATTGGAGTAACGAAAGAGTGACTAATAGGAAGCAAGGATGGCAGAGGAGATGCCAAAGTGCTCCATGTGGAATGTTCTGGGATCCTTCCTCTGGGGTGCTGGAGGAAGCAGTTCAGAGAGGTGCTGTACCTTGGAACTTGCTGCAGAGCTGTCTTAGGAGGTGCCAGGGGAAGATGCAGCATCCTGGGTGTGACTGACGGCCGTGCCCTGTGATAGCTGGGTACCAGAGAAGTTGTTTACTGCAAGAACCTGAGGCTGGAACGATGCACTCTAGGAACCTGTGAAATGAGACATTCTGGAATTGGGAAGAAAAGACTTTCTTCCTCTGGTGCTTGTCTAGTGCCCTCTAATTACAATCTTACCTTCATGCCATCTGGTGAAGGAGAAATGTTTAAAGTGCCCATCTCCATTTCCTCAGGTCAGGAAATAAAGAGTGAATTTCGTACTAAAAGCAATACACTGAAACTGGAAACTATCTTAACAGTTCTGTGAAATAGTTACCACTATTATTCCATTTTAGAGACAAGGAACTCAAACACAGAGAAGTGAAACAAATTACCGGAGGAAGGTCACACAGGATAGTAAGTGGCAGAGGCAGGATTTGAACCCCAGTATTCTGGCTACAGAGTCTACTGTAAATAACTCCCCTATGCAGCCTCTGTGTCTTCTTCCTCACCTCTGATGCTTTTTCAGTGTTATGTTGTGACTGTATGTGCAAGCTCCAGTAGAGGCATACCTTCCTAGATGTTGCATTTTTTTTGTTTACAAATTGAAGGTTTGTGGCAGTCCTGCACTAAGTCTATTGCTGCCATTTTTCCAACAGCATGTGCTCACTTTATGTCTCTGTGTCACATTTTAATTAAGGTATATACATTGTTAATTTTGGACATAATGCTATTGCACACTTAATAGACTACAGTATAGTGTAAACATAACTTTTATATGTACTGGGAAACCAAACAATTCGTATGACTTGCTTTATTGTGATATTTGCTTTATTGCAGTGGTCTGGAACCAAACCTGCAATATCTCCGAGGTATGCCTATATAGTGCAACTTCATTTATCGACATTATATATAATTTTGAACTTCAGCACTAAGTTTTCTTATTGCTGTTCTTTCTTAACTATACTCCTACTTTTTTTCTATGTTTCTTCAATTTCTGCAAAAACCATGTATCCAAATCAAACCTCAAATCTACTTTCCCATACTTTTCTGTTGCATATGTATGAGGAGATGTGAGGGAACAGTCTGTGAATTCTGTCTGTAACATTTCTGTACCTCTCTTCTGCTCTCCTCACTAGTTCAGACCCATAATACTTCTTACCTGACTATGAGCACAGCCTGCCCACCGGTCCTTCTGCTGCCACTCAGAGGTCTGGTTCATCCTGAACACCATCACGTTAGCCTTCATGAAGAGCAGCCCTGATCACGTCACCACCGTCTTCAGTAATCCCCCATGGTTCCTCAGGCACTACTCTATTGAAGCACATCCTCTCAGTTCAGCCTGCAAAGCCCTTTCCATTATCATGCTAAGGAAACAGCTTTCCATCCCTAACTCTCTTTTCTTTTGTTAGAGCCTATTTTCCAGCCTCTCTTGATGATTCAGTGTTCCCCCAATTTTGTTTCCTGCTCCCATTCTTTGTTTGAGGTATGCATTTTGCCAGAAGCTTTTCTGTTCAGCTGCATGTGTTCAATGCCATCCATCCTTCAAGAATCATCTCAGACGCCCGTCCTTCCCTGAAACGTTTCCTATTTTCAAACTCTCTTTTTCTTTTTAGAAGCTCTAGAGCGCTGTAGTTTTCTCTTCTATTTTGTTTTGTAGGATTGCAATGTTATTTTTGACTTCCACCCTATTATTAGGTGTCAAGTTCCTTGAAGGCACAGCTGTATTTTATTAATTTTCCTTTCCTTTTTCTATTTATTTGTTTATTTGATTGATTGATTGTATTCCCTGCAATAAAAGAGGCCACCAAAATAGGTTTCAAGTTCTGGATTGTCAGTCAACCGTGCAAGACTCAGGCTTCCTTAGCACCAAATTTGCTTGGAAAGGAAGTAGATCAGGATATACAGGTAAGCACAGCAGGAGCATCATGGGGTTACAGGCACTCAGACATAGTTTCCAATATCTCTTACATGCTACTCAGCCATGTACTAGTCTCAAGATCGATAGGAAACAAAAAGAGAACAGAGTGTATCAACACAGGGGAGTCCCAGGGTCTGGGGTCTCTCAGCTTAAATACCCTCCTAGCTACACAGCCCTGCAAAGCTAAGAATATTTCCTAGGTGGTTTCTTGCACATAGTAGGAGCTTAAACACTTTCGCTTAATTTTTGGATTTTGCTCTGTACTAAAGAATCAACATTTTCTTGCTTAACAGTGGTGAATGCTGAGCTCTGACACTGCTGGCCCTGCTTCTGTCTATAAATGCCTTTACCTACTTGTTTCTAACTCACAGCCTCATTCAGACCTCCAATACCTGCTTCGTCCTTTAAAAATTTCCTAATGACCTGGACTCATTTTCAGTGCTAACAACTTGCCTGATCTCTGGTTCTAGATTCCTATTGTTTGTCTGTAATTTGCCCCAGACTGACCCGAATGGTCAAAACAGTCATTTATGAGCAATGCTGAGTAAGTGTGCCCGAGTCCAGGAAGAAATAACAGAGCTCAGTGTTGCAGATTGGATGTCAAGCGGCTCAGCCAGAGGTTCCTAGTGGAAGGAATACAAGAAGAATAGTTTATATTAGCAAACTTTAAAAGATATATCACAGGGTATATTTATTATATAATTTCCACAATACTTTTTGCTGAAACTTGCACTTTTGTGCCCATTAGATTTTCCATGTGACTGTTTTGAGATTTCAGTGTTTGCACTGCAGTTTTGCATATACCTGACATTCAATTACTCTTTGCTGAATAACTGTGTAAGACACGGGGTGTTTTTGTTCTCATTTATTAGAAATCTTATTGTTTGCTAGAAAGAAAATTAACTCTGAAGAGCAGGCAGGTGACTCTGTTTAAGACCTTAACCAGGTGGTTAGCTTTCTCTTTGAGGATTCCTACCGTTCTCAAGCAGTCTTGCTACAGGTAGGTCACTGTTTCCAACCTCTGTTGGGCATAAACACAACTTTCCATGAAAATTAAAAAATGCTGATTCCTGGAACCTCATACCCAACACCTCTGACTCAGTAGAACTGGAAAGGAGTCCAGGCATTTGCATTTTGCAAACATTTAGTGTGGTTCTGATACATGTGGTTTGAGGACCGCATTTTAAGAAAGACTAATATAGTATCCATAGAAGATGTTCAAGTGCTTTACATTTTAGGGGTGCCTTCTGGGCTGAATCCCAAAATATCACTGAGGAATTTGTAATGCTTTAAAAAAAAATTATTACTGAAGCTTAATTTACATACCATAAATTTTCCCATTTTAGGGTAAGAGCTGATGACTTTTACTACATCTGCTGAGTTGTGCCACCATTGTTGTGATGCTTTCTGCCTCCTCACCTTTTCCTGGGTTGAAGAGAGTCTGGTGACTCTGTGCAATGCACTCTCTTATTTGGAAGGCAACAAAGTGTTTAGGGAAGACTAGAGTCGAAAGACCTGAATTTCAGCCCGGTTATAGCACTCAGTGGTCTGAGATCTAGGACAGGAGACATGGCCTTTCTGAGTCTTAGTCACCTCATTTACAAAATGGGAATAATATTAATATCTACCTTATAAGACAGAAAGATTAAATGGAAAAGGATGTTTGGAATGTAATTTGTAAGTTTGTTCTTTTATTTAGTTAATGAGTTCCAACTTTTGTTTGCTCACTTGCTGGTCTCAGAACTGGAGATACAATGAGTAAAGACAGACACATCCCTGCTCTCCCTGAGCAGATAGACAGTGGGGGGAAATGAACAGGGTTCTCTGAGGTATATAGCAAAGTAATTTGACTTGGGTGGGCTGGGAAGTTAAGAAAGTTTTATCCAAGTTGATAAAGTTTGAGCTGAGAGCTGACAGATGAACTGACATTAACTAGGCAAGGGAATCGTGGTGGTGCGGTGGTGAGAACATTCTAGGCTGAAAGAACTGAGGATGTTGTGGCAGAGGGTACATTTGAAGTACATTTGAAGGATCTGAACAAAGGCTGTTGGGGCTGGAGGGCTAAGCTTAAGGGAGAGGGTGGTATTGGCGAGGCCAGCCCAGACCTTCCATGCCCTGCAGCCCACATTAAGGGTTCTAAGTGTGTGTTTTCATTGGCATGTGTGTGTAACATGACCACATTTGTATTTCAAGTGCTTACTTTGTAAAGATGAAAAGAGGTCGTGGGGAAGGCAGAGGATGCTGAAAGGCCAATTAGGAAGCTATTACAACAGTTCAGGCAAGAGAAGCTGGGCTAAGGTGGATATGGTGAACGTAGAGAGATGTTGGTGGGTTCAAGATAGGTTTAGGGTATACAATTGACTGGCTTTGGCTATGGCTTATATTTGGGAAGTGGGAAGAGGGTGGTGTCTTGATGACTCTTAGGTTTTTGACTTGTGTGATTGAATACATGGTGGTTCATTAACTAGGACATGGAACACTATATGAGGCCAGGAGTGTGAAAGTGAAGGATGATCATGATAAAGCACAGGCAAGCACTTAGAGCAGTGACTACCACTCAAAAGATGTTAGCCAGAATGATGATGGCGATGATTTTGAGGTGCCTTTGAGGCATCCTAGTGGACATCTTGACCTGTAATGAGCTATACAAATATCGGTTATTACTGCTATTTCAACCATAACACTTGGCAAGCAATATATTAATTCATGTTTTAATTTCTTTAATGTATACTTCAAAATCACTTATAACATTATTCCTTGGAGTAGTTCCCCAAATGGTATAAAAGCAGGACTTTACTGTATTAAATAAGAATCCATGTTTCAAAATCTTCCAAGTTTATTGATTGAAGCTGAAAGCTTCAACTAGATCATCCCTCAGAGCTCCTCCAGGGAATGTTACATTAGAAAGATAACAGCAGGCTTGTGAAATTAGTACAGTTTACCAACCCACAAAAGTTTGTCACCCTCTCCCCTCCTCAAGAGAGAGCAGGAGGAAAATAAGCAACCTTTCCTCAGCACCTCCTGTCTCATGATTTGTTAGGCATAAATTGCTACCTGCCTTGTGGCTGGGCAGTTAGCTAATTTAAAGGTTGAATGAGAAAGCTCTGAAAACAGCCAGCATGTTCTATTGAAGTAGACGGCCAGTCAATAGGGAAAAAGGGGAATAAGCTGATTAATGATAAAATTGGGAACACCCTTTGAAAAGAATTCTCATGTTTGCCAAGCTGATTTAAATGGCTCTCATATTACTGGTTATTTGATATCCATCCCATCTTTCTGATTTCAACTTTTGACTGTCCCCAGAAGATCAAATTATGACTGATGCTCCTTTCAGTGGAACAAGACTCAGATAATTTTGACTTAGCTTTTTTTGTCTGTTAGAAATTTAATTGTCTCTCTACTTGTGAAACATAATATAATTAGATGAATACTTGCATATTTATGTGTGTATTTCTACCCAACAGAAGATCTAGGCATTTTCAGCTCACAAACTTTAGATTGGTTACTAAGGGCACATAGAGCCAGTAGTTTTTATTGTGCAAATTGGGTTAATACTCTGATTGCTCCATTATTTGGGTGGCATAGCCTATGTTGTGTTACATCTCAGAGCTTTGCTCTTCTCATCTGTAAAACAGAAATGATAGTAATATTACCTCCCTCATAGGGTAATTGCCAGAATTAAATGAAGCAAATATCTGTGGTAAATACCTACAAAATGCTTTGAACAGTGCCTGCTCCATGATGAGCATTCATTCAATGAGAGCTATTCTTAATGGTTAAAGAGTCCCTTCTTAGCTCAACATGGGGAGATGGTGTGTAAACATCTCTGCATCCTTGGATGAGAACTGTGGATGGAGTATGAGCCAGATCAAAAGAAACTGCCCTTTCACTAATGAGTTCTCATGTTTGCTCAGCACATCTCTTCTGTGTTTTTAGAGTGTGAAACCTGGAGGGTGGAGACCGCACCTGTTTCTCTTTATAACCGTTGGGTCTGGCCCCGTGCACTGCACATGTTTGAGGCTCAGTTAATGTACATTGCATAAACGAATACATAGTACAGTGATATGAAGCCTTTTCATTGCTCTTCAAGTCTCCATAGAGGGAAGACGTTGGAGTCTTTTAAAAGGAGAGCAATCAATCTAAGGCTGTTAATAACATTCCTGTGGTTATTTGGAAGAAGGGGGAAATTAGAGAAAATGGGACTGGATCCATGGCCAAAGAGAAAGCTGATTCTTACAACACAGTTTCTTCTAACACAGTCCAAACAAGTGATATTTGTAAAAAAAAGAAAACCATCTCTGTATTTGTGGATATTTCTTTATTTTAGGTGATAACATTAGTCTGAAACACTATGAACTGAAAATTCCAATGCTTTGCATCATTTTAATATCTTTATTAAATGGTATTATCTATCAGTGCATGACCGCTGAGTCCAATGTTTACCAGCCAAAGACGAACTGTAAAATATACTCACATATATTATTTAAAAATTAAAAAGTTGATCCCACAAGGTTGTTGAAAATCCAAGTTGTGCTGATTTAATTTGCAAATTGTGCAAACGGAATTAATTTTGGAAGGCATTTTGTATAATTTAAGTAGCTTGATTCCACATTAATAAATATGTTGCATGGTCTAGAATAAGCAATTTATTTTAGAGCAGCAATTTTCCAAAGACAGCATCAACTTCTGCATTGCCATGGAAAGTAATGCCATCACATGTGGATTGTCCTTTTCTTTCTTCCTTTCTCTTTTCATCTTTTCTGTTTCTGAAGACAAACGTCTTCATTTACCTAGGGTCTAAAATAATAGGAGTGGGAAGCGGGTGTGTATCAGTGGATAGAGCCCCCGTTTACCATATGGGAGGCCCGGGTTCGCGTCCCGAGGCCTCCTTGTGAGGGCACGCCGGCCTGAGTGGTGCGGTGGGCTGATGCAGCAACCTCAAGGCAGGAAGCGG